>JAHWFP010153134.1:56522-67509 GCA_023313725.1 Lithobius niger | reverse complement strand
GATAGTATTTTAAGCCATGGATAGTTGGATACGCACCAAACAGATTGCATTTTAAGCCATGGAAACACACCAATTCGAGGATTTACGCGTGCTACGGTAACGGCTACTGCAGCTGTAAAAGTCTTTAACTTATGTCCCGAATCCTTCGACCACACGTGACACATTGCGTGACCGACCAAGCATCATTCCACTTGAATCCAATGAAACGACAGTTAACCTATAAATCTTACTGTATAAACAAACGTGTAGAGGAACCATCTATACGACAACCGTAATTTAATGGTAATAAAATTTTACGAGAAGAAGAAAAGTATGACCGTTAACCTGTGTACCGTAGTGATATCTATAACAATTTATTGCTGTAATGGTTTTAAAACCGTAATTTTACTAAGCAATAAAAGGAATCCAATTCTTAAGCAAAAAAATGTGCCACCAAATAGCCTGCGAATTGCTGTTCGCTGCGTTAAAGTGACTCCTTTCATGTTGCAAAATAGTGTTTATAGGTTTACTGAAATGCGTAATTGTTTTAAAAAGGAAATTAGCTAAAATATATGCAAATATACATGAAAAGAAACGAAAGCCACTAAAATGGTTAGAACGTTTCACTTAGGTTATACAATTGGCTACTACCCACATTATGGTAGTATCAGCTTCTTTTTTTTACACCTTGTCCATCCATCTTGGTTTGTTTTTATGCAAACTTGGAATTCCTGTTGCAGAGCACGCGAGCCTGGTTTAAGTACCACAGCTTCCTTATGTGTTATAAGGCTTGACAATAGAGAGAATAGAGACAATAGAGAGAATCTGCCGCCAGTCGCGCTGCGAGCACGCCACAAAAAGAAATGCTCTCTCATGCAGATTGAACTGCGTAAGGTACTCTGACACGTGACACACGGATTTTAAACTTAAAACACTGCATTGGCGCTCAATTATTACCATACTTTTTGTCATTTTCATTGTGGCAAAGTCTACGTATAAATAACTTAACTGTAGAGTTACAACAATGGTAATAGCGCGTATGATAAGTTGAAAATGGACAGTTAAAACTATAACTACCACGGGCGATAAGTTGAAATTGTACGAGTGATAAGTTGAAAATATGCACTTATTGCTACAACACCACGAGCGATAAGTTAAATGTGGACACTTTTAGAAAGGACGATGCTGAAGCATCTGGAAGAATGGATGGATGATGCTGGTGGCTATAGAAATGAAACTCAATATACATTGAGAAAATATAAACAAACACCCGTCGTATCAGCCAGAGAAATTCACAAAGCGTTACACGAATTAACAAATGCGTGCAATGAACAGAAATGAAACTGCATTGAGAAAATATAAACAAACACCCGTCGTATCAGCCCGAACTTTGGCCGTCCAATGAGAGACGATGCCGACAATACTATAACAATGGTTATAACAATATTTTCGTACTTACGCGCCCTCCCACGCCATTCCCGTTACACCGGTGGCTCATTGCACACGATTTCAACACAAGCGTTTGTACCACATTATTATTTTTCCCCAAGTACCTGAAATGTGCCTAACTAGGCTTCAAGATATAAGACACTGACGCAATGGCGTCGCGCTACAATGGTTTACAACCTCGACAATTGAATTGATGTGATATTTGTTGCCTAACTTGGCGCGACACACTAGCGTGTGTCAAGATATACTCATTTCTCGCCACGCTGAGAATAAGGCTCCGCTAACAATGCAGAAGCCTAATGAGGGCCACAGAAGATGAAGACGATGGGCTTCAAACAATGCTTTCCAAACGGGAAAACAATAGCTGCAGTAGATTAGAGCCGAGTTGAATAGCTTCAAAATTGGCTGAGTAACAATCACTGCCTGCGCGATCGTTGTTGCTTGGCTTATCGCTTGGTGTTTATTTATCGCAAAATCTAGACACGCTAGTGTGTCGCGCCAAACATCACAACATCACACATCGCAAACAGACATCACAACAGACATCACATCAATTCAACTGTCGAGGTTGTAAGCCATTGTAGCGTGACGCCATAGCGTCAGTGTCTTATATCTTGAAGCATAGTTGGGCACATTTCAGGTACTTGGATAAAAATAATAATGCGTAAATTGTGTTGAAATCAAGAGCAGTGACCCACCTGAAAAAAATTAACTCATGTAGGAATGCCAGCTAAGCTGCTTTCAATGCAAAATCTGACCCTCAATAACGTTGGAAATGTGTTACTACTAGCTAGCTTGAGCCTAACCAAGTTGAGAATGGTTCGGCCTATAAGCAAAAGGTAGTAGCAAATTGTTGAAAACCAATTTCTAGTTGACGTGCCACTTTATTACACATCTGCACGGTAGTGGAGTTGAGTCTAATACACAATTTTAAAAAAAAAGGACTGATATATCAAACACCAAAACTGGTAAAAGTGGCTGCCAAGTTCAGAATGGTTCGGCCCTTCAAAGGAGTGATATCAACACACCAAAACATTCGCCAACTTAATCGCACCGAATAATACTTTGGACGTTAAATGAAAACTTGAACATTGCTACCCAAAGTAGCAATGTTCTAGCATAGATTAGAAAGTTAACCAGATATACCGTCTCACTTCCTCCCGTCCTACGCGGACCTCTAGCGGTAGTTGCGGCTACTAATACCTCTGCTAATGCTTTTGCTTTCGAAGCAGCACGAAGGCAAAGCATTAGCAGAGGTGTAAGTAGCCACAACTACCGCTAGAGATCTGCGTAGGACGGGAGGAAGTGAGACGGCATATCTAGTTAACTTTCTAATCTATGGTTCTAGTTTTCATTTAACTTTCGAACTATCAAGCGGTGCGATTAACTTGGCGAATGTTTTGGTGTATTGATATCACTCCTTTGAAGGACCGAACCATTCGGAACTTGGCGGCCCCTTTTATCAGTTTTGGTTTTTGATAATGATGAGAACATTACACGACGGTGAACATAGGTTGCAGTTGAGAATGATATACAAATTTGGTACGAAATGCAGTTACAGATACGTTACTAATGGTAAACAATATAATGCACGATTATATTAAGGAAAAAACACGCAGGAAAAAAAAAAGGAAAATCATGCGGTAACATGCGAAGAAAATAATACAGAGGAATTCATGCAGGGAAAAAACATTAATTAAAATATTTTTAAATATCACAACAACGTGTGTAATGTTATACACACAGAAGTTAACGCATTATAAATTTGCTTTAGTAACAAGTGGAGCCTGCACTGACTACCTAGTCACAACAGGTCTTCTGCACACTTCTGCCACTTTCGACAGCATTGAGGCACACACCTCTCTCACGCACTGCACCATCGCTCTCTACTACATAATGTAAAAGTGTTAACCATCACAATTTGCCGGTAAAAAAATTAGGCCTAATTGTAGATTTTAGGCTTAATTCTCAGCTTTTAGGCCTAAGTTTTACCTGCCGTTTTACTTTCGTAACTTGCAGTTAATGGAGAATTTGGTTCGAGAGTAGGCCTATTCATCCATGCAACACAGTGTCGAGACTATTTTAAGTGAAGCTCATGTGTGTCGTTAACAAAATCCTTTTGTTTTTACGGTTGTGTGTCTTAAATTCCTGTGCAGTGGTTAAATGCGACGATCAAATGTCATAATTGCATAGACTTACGCCGAGAGAGCCTTTTAGCTGTAAGGAAGCAATCATGTTATAATTTGCCTAACTCATACTTGGTTGCTGAATCTAACGGTGAATACCGTTTGTCTCTATCTGCTACCGTTCTGGAGCTGAAAAAAGCAATGGACGGACGGACATAGTAGGCCTAGTTGCCGTTTCGGCTGTACGGAAGACAAACATGGATGCGCCTTAGCTATAGTGTCCACGGCTTATCTTGAGTTCGCCCCAGAACGACACAGATAATCGATTGTATGTTTTTAGTAGCAGAGTGCCTTGTTACAAGACCGTTACAAAAACAATGGCGGCCGTCGATTAAAGCCGTCCCCTCCAGGAAGACGTAACCGTTCATAAAATACCTACAGGACTCAAGATAGGCTGCGTACACAATCATAGCACCGTTAACACTTTGCACTCACACATGCGCACATATAAATAAATATGTAATTTTTTTTTACCTATTTTTTCCCCTATTAAGACTACCATTTCAATCACAAATAATGCACAGTTAAATCTGCTGATGTGCCTTTAATAATTATAAGAGTTCAACTTATTTTTGAAATTATTGGGTAAAGGGGCAAATGCCGTCTTTTTTAGATTGGTTACCTTGGGGTAGACCGGATACCAGCCAGTCATTTAATAATGTCGTTAAGTCGGGTCGTTGACCTAAACTCTAGGACTTCCGGTGGGATTTGAGTTTTAAACAAAACTAATTATAAAGGACCTTCTCAACACGTGCGTACTTTTTTTTAGCTCTCCGCGTGAGAACCGTCACGTAATGTTAACTCTTGCTGTTGCCGCGTTTAGGTCACCAAAGAGAAACTGGACAGCTGGACAAAGTGATGTCCGGAAGTCGTTCCCGTTGGCGCAGGTGGCAGCACTTCCGGATAGTAAACTAACTGATCGTCCTGAGTTCGAGTTTCCGTCAGGGCAGATGTCTTTTCTTTTTTATTTTTTCCCTTTTTTTTCCAGAAAAACATGCTAAGAGGAAAAGACCCTATAGTCCCAAATTGCCCGAAGGGAAAAGCCACAACCAACTGACTGAGCACAGCCAAAAGACATTTGGTTGGCTCGTTTTAGCGCTTGGGCTATACGTGGTACGAACCCACGTACATTGAGCGCACAAGCAAATTTCGCATGAATGAGAGCATGAACAGTAAATCTAGCGCGCATGGATCTCTGGCAGAGTGTGCAATCAGAATGTCTATCAGAATGTCAAAAATGTGTATCGCGCGGAGACGACAGACATCCTAATAAAGCCTGCCCAATCAGAATTGCCGTTAACTCACTGCCGGAAAATGCGAAGAAAGAAACTCTGGGTGTGGTCTCGTGCTACTGCCTGCGCCCTCTAAATAAAGTGCGCTCGATGTACGTGCGTACGTACCACCGCACGTACATTAAGCGCGCAAGCAAATTTCGTATAATCGAAGAAACGAACTGTAAATCTAGTGAACGTGTATCTCTGGCAGTGCACAGTGAGAACGGTCAGTGGGGGGGGGGGGGAGAAGCTGCGCGTCACTTCCAGTCAGAACTGCCGGAAGCTTACTGCCGGATAACACGAAAAATTAAATTCCGGCTATGCACTCGTATACCGTTGCCTGTGCGCTCAAAACACGGTGCGCTCGGTGTACGTGGACTCGTACCACCATATCATTGCATGTTGCTTTTCCATGCTTTCTTGCACCTTTGGCCTGTGGTTTTGGTTCGGTTTCCTCACTGTGAAAAGGCTTGTTGTGCATCTTAAATCTTTTAAACTTTTGTATTGCTTAATAACAAATAGTGTTGCTGCAATGGTGCTTTCGCAGCGAATGAATGTTGCATCTCTTGAATATTTTTTTACTATTTATTTGACGAATCATACATTCACTAAAGGCTGGCTTTTTTGAGAATGCAAGAAACACCAACATTAGAAAGAAACAAAAGACAACTGCCTCGAGTGGGACTCGAACAGAGGTGAGGCCGGTGACAAAATTCCCCGGGCCTGATATAAACTGTGCGCCGGGCAGGCCAGGACTGGACATAGAGTCAGGATGCCAATGGCACATGGTCCCTCACGTTGATTTGTAAGGGAGCCCCTTTAGTTTATGTGACATTTTTGTTGTTGTTTAACTGTTGTTTTTTTTCGCTGAACTTTCCTGGTTGGTTTGAACATTTCGTGTAGCTGTTTCTCCGAAATTCGCATCGCCGAATCCCGCTTCGCAGAAACCCATTTTGCCGAATAATTTTTTCTCCAAATTACGAGCCTTGCTCTCCCTGCCGCGCTCACTGCAGCCAAACATGTAACATCAGAAACCACAACTAATCACAAATTCCTCTTCCAATTAGGAATGCTTCTTTAACTTCTGCAATGTTACATTTTTATAGAATATTTTGATTCGACGAAACGGGATTCGGCAAAACGGGAATTCCCCTTTTGCCGAATTTTAATCAGGGCTTCATTTTCGGCAAAATGTAATTCTACGAAATGGGAAGACATCCATTTCATACCTGTCTTCAAATGACTTCCCGCACCACCCCTCCCCCCTTTCACTCCTGGGAATTGTGCTTGGGGCCCCTTTAAATAGGCTTCCAGTCCAGGCCTGGTGTCGGGGCCTCCTTTTGGCTAAGAGGTCTGAGGAAGCGAGCAAGCTGCCCCATTGGGGCCCCTATAGTATATTTTATTGGCTTTGCAGAGGTTGAAAAGCCATAAAACTAACTTTTAAATAATATAAAATTCTTTACAAATAAAACGTTAGAGATATCGAAAAGTTTAACAACTAAGCTTCAGTTGGGAAATTCCCCGGGCCTGGGAACCCAGGTCATCCGAATTAGTAAACGGGTGCCGTACCAACTACGAACGAGGGTGATAGTGTAGGAACGAGCACACTTAGGGACAGTATGCAATATGAGGACCTTATTTATTATTTGGCTTTTAACCCCCGGCTTGTGGCTTGTTGTACCTTTTTCGTTTGATTCCGTGTCTGCATTCATGTCAGTTAAAAACTAATTAATTTGCGGCCGAGGGCAAACTGGTTAAAAAAAAAAAAATGCCTCATAATAGTTGAAGAAGCAGGTACAAGACAATCATCATGTAAGACGGGCAATTTAATTTTCGGCAAATATGTGTTGTCTTGGTCACAATAAAACACACAAAATATGCAAATAAAAAGCTCTTGGAAGTGGGGCTGGCCAAGATAGATTGGCTTAGCAAGCTCCACTTCCACGTGCTTTTTATTTGTGCATTTTGCGTGTTTTATTGTGATCAAACATCACATATTTGCCGAAAATTAGATTTCTCTTCTTATGTGGTGTCTCTGCGGCTGTTTCTCCGCCTCTCAGTCAGGAAACACCTTTTTTTTTTTTACCAGTCATGTCAATTAGTATATCGTGGGATACAGCCCTCGTAAGCCAGGGCCCGTATGCAACTGAACCTACTGAACACCCTGTTGGCCCTGATTCGAGTGCTGTCTTTTCTTTCTTTCTGATATTAGTGTATCGGAAACAAAACCCACAAGGGTGATATCAACCATCTTGTTGATATCAAGTTCGTGTTGCCAATTATTTGTGGTAGTCAGTTTTCATTGTTACTCGTTAACTAATTTAAAAAAAAAGTGATGATTGTTTTGATCACAGGTGGCGTTTTCCCAACATACAGAAAGATAGCATTACAAATGATTTCACTCTTTATAGTTAATGCCTCCCCAAACGTAAAACCATAAAATGCACATATTGGAGTTTAAAGGGTGTTGAATACACAATTTCATTCGTATCTGTTTCATAAATTAATTTATATGAGCGGAATTAGCCAGTAGCCAGTATATCGTAGTCAGCTGAAATCAACGATCTTCACGAACTTTTCACAGTGAAATAGTTTATGCAGATTCAAACACAACTTGCTTGTGAGGGCGCAAAGACTGTCCATTTTCAACAATTTTCAAGCTGTTTCGCCGCATTTATCCATTAATCCATTATGAAATACGCTCAACTGTTATAAAGAACCAAAGCTAGTGGCCGCCATGCAACAACAATGCAGGAATTGAAAAATGGCTTTCTTACAATGAAGTGTGACAATTGAACTTGGTGTGTGGGCCACTAGCGTGGTCCTTGATCGAGTATTCTCACAAGTCCGATTTTTTAACACTGTAAATCTGCTTGCATTAACTCATTAGCGTGTGATATATAGGTTATTTATTTATTGATTCATTGATTTATTGTGCTCTTTCTTTCTCCACTTATTAGTTGTAATAAATCCAGTTGTAAGTGACAACTACTTACTTCAAGGAAATAGTGGCATCCGAGCTAATTATCCTGACAGCGACAAAGTGTTAGGCCTGTGACCAGGTTCGTTTTGAAGGGTCTGCTCTACATTGTGCAACTGCGTCCGCGTTATCTAGTTAGTGGCGAGGGCGTGTTGCGTTTTCCAGATGGTTGCACAACATTAGTGCTTGGAATTGAAGGTCGTGGGCCTAAAAACGTCTTCCGTAGATATACACACGGCCATTTTCTCATACTAAAGCGCTAAAGGAAACTGACGCCAAACCAACATTCCTGCTACAAAATGAGCTTAAGTTGTCAACCGGTATCACGACCATGATACACGGCGTGAGGAAATCCTTACTGGAAATTTGTGCAGTAAACTTGAGTAGTTTGTTCTTGGATATTGCAACATCACGGTTCTCGTAGCTGATTTTCCCCCTCGGTTTTTTTTTTGCGCGACGAAAACCACCTGTTGCGCCGTTGCAGCGTTGCGGTTTTTTTTTTGCCTATTGATATAAATTTCCTTTTACTACACAGCTCGTAAGAATTGTTTACTCTTCTTCCCGTACTTTATCCTCGTATGTGAGGCGGGCACGGTCACGAATTGGGCGGAACGCTAGAACCGCGTTATTTCAATATGAAAACCGGAGTTATTTAAGCTAAACTTCATAGAATGATGCTGGCAGCCAACGTTGAACGAGGTTATGTCAAGGTTATAACAGTTTCCGAAAGTAGTCTGCTCTATTAACATTCAGCATAACAGCTAGGTCTTCACTAGTGGCATTATCCAACAGTGCAGGGTCGTACTCTCAAAACTAAGGCATAGTGGCCTGGTCTGCAGTAATAGCCGGGTGTAATTATATGCCGTAGCTCTGTGCGTGAGGACCAAATTAACTGAACTGTAGTCAAATTCTGTCGAAATGTGGGAAGGTTTGCGGACTAGGCTAATAGTGGGAGACAATTTGAGCGGGTTACTTATTTTGTCTAGGTTTTATTTCAAAACTAAAGGTTGCTGGTCAGTTGTTTTATTGCCTTTTTGGTGGATCGTTTCATGCTATGGTAATAATTTAAGCCTCTACTGCATGAATTAACAGGTAGCTTTTCATTTATTAAGTCATAGGCCTTGTGTGGGATTCGAACCGTCCTTCTCTTGATCTGTAGACGACGGTGCCTACCATTGGGCTGTACTTGTAGGCTTTACTCAGGGTCCCCGACTTTTAAAGATGCTCGAAATGCAGGCAATCAGCATCAGCGGTTACAATGGCTGATTCTACACATAGTTTAAATAAAATCGTAACACTTACGCCACAAAAAAGACTTCACAACAGTCCTTAAATTTTCGAAGATTCCAACCACGTTTAAATAATGAAGAAGAGCGGTTAGACTCTTTGAAAATTTGTAGACTCTTGCGATGTCTTTTTTGTGGCATAAGTGTCACGATTTTATTTAAACTGTGTCTTAAAGATGAGAAAGTTTGCAACGATTACGGTTTTTATTTACGTATCTGTGACATCGTTTGGTTAAATTTCGCTAGTGGTGGCCAAGCTAGTCATGACAGAAGCTTATAAATGCATAAACGTCCGTGGGAGTGTCCAATGCAGTATTCGCTTCATATTCCATCCCTTTGTCGTAAGGGCGTCTGGGAGAGAAGCTGTGGGTTTCGTTTTCCCACTCCAGGCCAGTTGATTTAACATCACCGTGCTCTTATTTTACCAAAGCAACGCTAAGCTTTCCGGTATACGCGTGAACTGGCGTTGAGTCAGGAGGCAAGACACGCGATTTCTACCCAGCCGGCCTTGGCTTGAAGAAGCTATCTCCTTCCAAGTTTGACGGTCGTGGAACGCCTGCACGCGGAGTTGTCGCATACCAGGGCTAATCGCAGAACGAAAGGTATTTTTTGGCACCTATCTATTGGGTTAACACAGATTTTGCAGCGTATTTTGAACGTTGGTTACCCCAGAAAAGAGTGACGACCACAGTCGTTCCACATTTGGCCGCTTGGGGTCGCGACCATGAATGAGAGATGAAACACGCGATAATATTATCTTGGACACTCCGTCGCTCCTGACCATGACAATAAAATGAAAATTTTGCGGTTTGAAGAAACAGTTTTCCCAGAGGTTTTTAAACTCTTGCTGTTGAATAGTTCATTTCGAGGAGGACAAACCCCAAAAAATCGGCGCCATGTTGGAATTTCGAACCGTGTTTTATAGTTGTTAGCTGGATGGAACGCTTGAGTTGTCAATTCGCTTGTTCTACACTTGCACCAACCTATACATGAGAATTGATCGACACCTACCCACTCCAGAGTTCGTGCACACAGAGTTCCCACCAAAATTTTAAACTAATTTTCCCGAGTTGACCAGGTTTTCCAAAGTAATCGAGGTTAATTTCCAGGTTATTTACCAGAATTTCAGGAAGGAAATTTTTCCACACATTTTTCCAGTTTTGCTTGTTATTTACGGCTCACTGAGTGCAAAAGAATACAGCCCAATTTAATGAATCTTAGGTGTTAACACAGAAGTAAAAGGATACATTTTATTTCACCACAATGTCTTAGCAGAATACGTTTAATGCACTTAGGACTAGGCCTGAAATTGTGGCTTGGTTTTTTCCCTGTGTTATCCAGGGTTTTTTTTGGTGAAAAATCGGAGAATTCCCCGAGTTTTCCCTGAGTTTCAAACTAATTAAATTCCCTGAGTTTCAAACGTAGTTAAATTTCTTTAGTTTCAAACGTAGTTATATTTCTTGAGTTTCAAACGTAGTTAAATTTCTTGAGTTTCAAACGTAGTTAAATTTCCTGAGTTTCAAACGTAGTTAAATTTCTTGAGTTTCAAACGTAGTTAAATTTCTTGAGTTTCAAACGTAGTTAAATTTCTTGAGTTTCAAACGTAGTTAAATTTCTTGAGTTTCAAACGCAATTAAATTCCCTGAGTTTCAAACGTAGTTAAATTTCTTGAGTTTCAAATGTAGTTAAATTCCCAGAGTTTCAAACGTAATTAAATTTCTTGAGTTTCAATGTAGTTAAATTCCCTGGGTTTCAAACGTAGTTAAATTTCTTGAGTTTCAAACGTAGTTAAATTTCTTGAGTTGCAAACGTAGTTAAATTTCTTGAGTTTCA
>JAHWFP010153134.1:22337-47062 GCA_023313725.1 Lithobius niger | reverse complement strand
CTGTGTTACAAAGAAAAGGTTAGATTGTGTTTTATATTTTTATATATATATTTTTATATTTTTTTTTTTGTTCTTTTCTCTCTCTTTCACAAAGTCGCCGAAAAAGGCTGTTGTCACAATTTAACAGTTATGCACAAATTATCAGTTATTACCCTAGGCAGGAACTTTCAAGACAATCGGAGTGAACTTCAAAACAAATTTCGTGTGGTGCAAGGCAAAGAAGGCTTTTAAAAAACCAAAGGGATACTTACCGAGAACATAAAGGATTACAGGTGGGTGTATACCCGTTTCGCCGAATAATTTTTTTCCCGAAATTGCCTGCTTCGCTCGTGCTGCTGCGCTCTTTGCGGCTAAACGTGCCACATCAGAAACCGCAGCTATAATTTCACCAATTCCTAACAAAATAGGTATGCTTCTTTAACTTCTCTAATGAAAAATATTTGAACAATATTTTGATTCGACGAAACGGGTTCGGCAAAACGGGAGTTCACCTTTCGCTGAATTTTAAGCAAGGTTAATTTTCGGCGAAACGGGAAAAACTGGAGTCGGCAAAATGGGATTTGCGAAACGGGTAACACCTACAGGTGTATTGCACTACAGTATTAACAAATTAGTGAAAAACGGTGAATGAAAAAAAACGGGGGTTGGGGAAGAAAAGTATAGGGGTGAATTGTACACAGAATGTAGCAATGTTCCCATTCCACGCATTCAATGTTTACATTATAAATGCATAACACGACATTCGGGTAAAAAATGTAGGTTTGCAGGAATCTTAAAATTTTTTAATTGTGGTTTACGCCCAGAAAAATAACACATTCTTTAAAATACATTGTTTCGCGCCGAACGTATTTTTTTAGACTTAAACTATATAGTTCGAAATTTAAGGAATTCTGCCAGCCTACGTTCAGTTCAGTTTTTTACACATCTTTATTTTTTTCTTTTAAAAGTGGCTCAACTGGCTCCACGAACAAGGAATCTTCCGCATTCTACTTCTCTTAATGATGAAAACTACATCTCAAGATCGTAATGTAGCAATTTGTATGAACTTGACTGAAATGTTTAAGTACCGTAGCAAAAACATATTTGTTTGGTTTATTTTTCTGGCACAGTTACAGTAATATTGGAGTAATAACTATAACCATTTTTGCTGCTCCCTGAGCAGGCGTGGACCCCCGGGGTCGATGATTGCCAACCTCCTAAAGAAGAACTTCATTGAAGAATATACGTGTAAAATGTAGGAGGGTAGTGGTACGAATGGCACAGAACCCCACCCAGAGAGGGTAGTGGCAGCTTTTGGCAATTTTTTTCTTTTTTGCTGTTTGAATTGTCCCTTTGCCTACCTTCCTACCCATTCTTACCCTCTGTTGCCCTTTTAGGCGTTTTTAGGCTTTTTGACTCTTAAAATCCAGCTGCACTTACTCATAGAATTCTCTAGACAGACTATTTTGCCCTTGTTCGGGTTCGTTAGTAGAGAATACTCTATGGATGAGAGCATAGATACCTTGCTGGTTGCAAATTAAAGGTACTTCCTCCAAGCGCCATTTTTCTCGATCTCCCAAAGTACGGCCGCAAAGTTTTACTTACTTGCCGTTAGTCAATCCCTTGCTAAAAAGGCATTTTGCGAAAAGGGCAAGGGCATTGCTTTCCCCCCCCCCCCCCCCGCGTGCACGCCACGAGATGGGGGAAAAAACCGCAATAAAACAATAGGACACTAAAAATAGGTTAAGTTTCAGTCGGTTTTATACAGTCTTTACTATGGACCTATATTTCATTTGAGATTACGTGAGTAGGACTCGAACCAACGAACTCCAGATCAAAACTCAGATCCTCCTGCCGTCTCAGCTAACGGCACAGGGGCCACCATCACTCCAAAGATGGCTCAGAAGAAACGGCGCCTACGGTGAAAAACTCTCCGTTGTGATCCGAAGTTCGTTGGTTCAGGTGTCGGTCATATTATCTCAGTGAAATATCAGTCCACAATAAAGATTTAACTTGACAAATCTTACGCTGTTGTCTTATTATTGTGTTTCCTTTACTTCTATCGCGCGTGATTTTCAACGATTGGTGTGTGTTTATTTACTACGAAAAGAGCAACAACGGATAAGAAACTGAGGTTTAACCCAAAATTATAAAAGCCTGCCAAAGCATACGTTAAAAAACCTGCATAAAACTCAAAAATCAAACTATTTAAAAATAGCATGGCCAACATGACAGGAAGTTGCGTAGGGCCCCGATTGCCTTACCACCAAGGGTAGACCTGCCAAGAACATAGATTCCGTATGGCATCGCCAGACGTGTGAAATGAAAAAGGGAAAAGGTACGTTCCGAACAGAGAAGGCGTTTTGTTTTTTTATGTTAATGAGTAATAACACTATTAGAGTACTGTAAACAACTTCTCTGCAAGTATTGGGTTTTTTTTTAAAGGGTTTTAACTTATCCATTCCCTCTAAGGGCGGGTTGCAACGACGATTTTCTCGCTCACTATAGCTTTACTTGATTAATACTAAATCTGCTGGCTGCTTCTCGCCTTTACCGGAGCATGCTATTTTTCTTCCAAGATCCGGCCAGTACGGTAAAGACCCCTGACCGGAGTAAATGGCCTTCGAGTTGTCTATACGTAGTAACATGGGTGGTAGTAACCATGGCAAGAACGCGGACGTAGATCTTCTGCTTGTGCCTCGCGACGCGACGTACGACGCGTGCAACAAGACAGCTTCGAGTTATGATAACAAGAAAACAATTGTTACCGCAGTACAAGACGACGGCTGATTTCTGAATGCTGGTTTGTTTTCGATTCGGTAACCCCGAAATGCACGCCATGTTGGATTTTGAATTCTCGCTGCGACGGTACTGTTATTTATTCTACCGTCGTTTGATCACTGCTAGAAGCTGTTTGTTCCTTGTGCGGGAATAGCAAATTTTGGAAATAGAGTGAAACGACAACAATATTGTAGCAATGTTTAATATTACTGTTGTACTTTGTTCTTCGTTCTTTGTTCTTTGTTATTCGTATTGCTATTTATAATACAGACATAGGGCCTTAGGGCTTCGGGCAGATGACCAGGAGTGGTTAACGCTCGTTAAACCCTTTTTTTTTTATTTATAATACATTTAATTTGTTATGTATTGCCGCATTCATTTAACTGAAGCTGAAACGTGATCGTAAATCAATAACGGTTGACTAGCAAATAGCGTTCGGCGAGCGAGAAGGCCTCGTTGCATAAATGTGCCCTAAGCTAGAAGCACCTTTCTAGCGTTGGTCCGTCTTTCTGTCCAACCCTACGGCTGAACCAATTTTCATATTTTTTTACGCTTCAAAGCTTTACCAAAATTTATCGACCTAGTCCAAATGTCACCAAAATAAAGCGAAAATGATGGGTTTGATTCAAGATTTAAGAATGGTCAGTTCTACCAGGAAAGGTGCGTACTTCCATATTGGCTTTCATGTGGGACTTAGTTTTGCAATATTTGTTCATAATGTAATGTTGCAAACGCATTCATTTTTTCTGGTTTTTTTTTTTTTTTACGTTTTTGCCACGTTAACTCAAACTTATGTAAGTGCTGGCAAAAGTTATTCATGCTTGGGATACTAAAAAAAAAAAGAGTGACAGTATGTCTTTTAAAACGCAATGCGTTGCTCAAATCGGGTAAGAGATGGCGCTCTATCACGGCACACATTAAATTTGTAATAGTGTACCGTTATTATTTTGAGATCAAAATTTTCAGAGCGTAATACTGTAACTGATTATTCTAATAGTCTATTATACCACGCGCCATGGCTGTTTGCGGTTACATGAATTCTCTCGTGACTGGGCTAGTCCAATCAGACAGCCAAACAGCCGTTGTTCTCGTTCGTCATTGGCTAACTCATGGTGACGTCACGGCAAACAGCCATTGCGCATGGTTTAGAAACTGATTCTTCTAATAGATCGCCGGATCAAACTTGTAAACAATGCGTCGGAAATTGTTAAAAGGACACGCTTTCCAAGTAATTTCGAGCATCCTGCTGTATTATGTTCTACATTATGTTTGCAGGAAACTGACTGTATGACGTCACATTTCCTACCACTACGAGTGCAAAAAATACGTAAATATCCCACTCATAAACTGACAGTAACGCTGTAGAGTCTAGAAGTGTGATATCCACATGTTTTTGCACTCATAGTTCAAGGAAACGTGGCATCATACAGTTAGTTTCCTGCAAACATAATGTGGAACAGACTATAGAAATCGTTTTTGCGACATTTGCATAGGTTAGAGCAATACAATGTAGAGCAATGTAGCAATCCTATTTCTTGCGAGTGAGAAAATAGGAAAATGAATGCCTTTGCAACATTTAATGCTTCTGAACTAATGTTGCAAACCTGACCCATACAGGACACCCAACCGCGAGGAATTTACTTTAACTGCGATGTTAATGTATAAAATTTTGTTAATGCAATTACAGATTTTACGAACTTATAAGCGCTCAAAAAGCTTTTTCTATCGATTGCGATTTGAGTTGACGCTAGACCGAACAACAACTAGTCCATGTACTGAAGCAAAATCACACGCTGTATACTACAGTTAAAAGGACATTCCTCCAAGCGCCATTTTTCTCGATCCTCCACATCAAGTATGGCCCCAAAGAGCTATTTCCTTACCGTTAGTCAATCCCTAGGTAAAAATCCGTTTTAAAATGTGGCGTCTAGGAGATTTTCTATTGAATAATAATTAACTATATATGATGCTTTGCGCGCTTACAATAACCATGACGTTTCATCTCTGTGTGTGCATATACTTATTTTCTAATAATTATACCATGAGATCAAAATTCTAAAAGACTAAATGCGGTAAAAATTAAAATTAATTATTCCAATAGATCGCCGAAGCAAAATGATAAGACACTTAGCCTAGAAAATTATAAATTGTGATGTTAAAATACGAGAATCATTCCAGTTTGTGACGACACAATCTTTAACTTGATGCTGTTTCGTGTACTATTCCCAAAGCCAACCGAGACAGCAGCTACGTTCCGCGCTGCGAGGAACGCAGCTACCACCCCAGCCGACCTTGGCACTGGTAAATACTCGAATGGTGATCTGCGCGTTGTATTATAAGGCAGGCCGGGTGTCCTATTAACTCCTTATTACAGCATTCCAACTAATGTACGTACTATGCAATCGTAGATTTTTCAGCCAACTTATTTTTAGGCAGTCGAGACGCGCCTACATTATTATATTAAGCCAGATTATACTCCTACTTGTTAAATATTTTGACATCCGTCTCGGACTTCCGGCTCAATGATTATCGCATTTAAACTGTGATATTCAGTTTATTTTACTATATCAGGTAAGTCCAGATACAGGAGGTACAGGTGCATACGATCTAGATTTGGAGTTTGTTTAACACATCTGTAACGTGTGGTGGAGTGGCAACCCGGATAAGTGCACTGTGACTGAGGTTGGCGCTAATGACCTAGCTGTCGACGTGCCATTAAGCCTCAATTGGCGCCCCCCCCCCCCCCACCGCGCTTCATAATATAGACTGGCATTCTACAGAAGTTCTACGGACGTTCTAGTTAAGTTTCAGGAATGGACATGGGGCCGTTCTAGATTGACCAAATACGCACGCACTTAAGCCATACCGATAAGCGAAAGGTGCACGTCAATAGGCTGACTGGATGCGTCTGATGGCAACTTCAATTGGGCTCACGACACCAAATAAAGAATTTCCTACATATGCCGGTATGTGTTGGAACGTCTTTATTTTAGGCAAAGACTTGAATCCATACTTGAATTTGCCGTGAAACGCATCCCGTTAGTTCGATTTACACGCACTTTTCGCATGTCAACTTGGCTTAATTACTGGAACATTTTTCATATCCATTTCTCCACGTCCCCCACAAACAAAGATGTATTTTTAAAAGGAGGCGAAGCTGAAACTCCGGCGAAGCTGAACTCCCCATCTCGGGGCGGTCCCACACTACGCGAAATTACTGACGAGCATTCACGAGCAAAAACCGTCGAATGGCTTGCGATTGGAAACTCCTACTATCTATATAAGATTGTTCGAGTTCCCAATCCCACCCGCGAGTACTTGCCGATACTTGCTTGTGATGTGGGATCCCCCTCTTGGTTCAAACGTGGTTCTGTGACTCAGATGTGTAACGCTATAGCAATTTTTTTAATGGTGTTGGGGAAGTAGGTGGGAGAGTGACTCACACTGTGTGTGTACTTCGGCGTTCAACGAAAGCAAACTTAAAACACTGCCAACTCTGAAAACGGCACGTAAATCGGACCAGCGGAGCAGAAGATACGGCCTAGCAACCCTCAAACAGCTGCCCAATACGGCGACTACACACCATGCATCAGTGATACCCCTCCCCCTTCCCCAACAATCCATCAGTTGTATTTTAGATGATGCTGTCCAAAGTTTACAAGGCCATGTATTCCTTGCCGCTCGTCTTCTTTACGTTCAGTTTTCTGAATTGGCAATATCTCAAGCCCACGTTCCTATCAGAAGGCCCAAATATGCGTATACTATCAGTCGCACTAACTTCTGGCCCCTTCCCTCTCCCAAAAAAAATGATTTTTTTGTGTGTTGGCAATATTTTACATCTGCCGTCGATCGCAAACCATACTGAACTTAGGTTTTTGAGAGTTGAGACTGTCAACGATCTGCCGGTGGTTTCCAAGTTCACATAAAAGTAGGTAATGGATAAGTTTCTGCCTCCTTTTGGGTTTTAGCTTGCATTATCCCAACCAACGCGTAATTCTTTTCAGTGTATGCAGGAAAACAACGAGAGATGACGCACGATCGCTAGTAAAATACCCGTTATGACCCAGGCAATGATTTTAATTTTTGTTTTAATATCTAACAACCAGTAGCGGGCACAGACCCCCCTCCCCAGATGGAAGCGGCAACTTTTAGTAAAAGGCCACAGTAATTTTCAGTGAATATTTTTTCTGGGGACTTTTTTTGGCGCTATTTTTACCCTTTTCTGCCCCTTTCTTGGCCTTTTCGCCTTTTTTTCCGCCTTTTGTGCCACTTTAGGCATTTAGGCCCTTTTTCAGCCACCGCTGGCCAAAAGGCCTTTTTTTTTTTTTTACAAAAAAGGCATTTTCCGAAAGGCCCCCCCCCCCCCCCCTCTCCCCTCGTGAACGCCGCCGCTGCTACCAGCACCTGACACGCTTAACTGCAATGCTGAAAGCGACTAAATAATAATATTGAAAAGTATAAAAGCGATTCCACACTAAAAGCAAGTAAAGGCCAAGCCAGACTGGCTGCTCGTGGCTGCAACACGACGCAGGATGGTGTAAGAAAGACGCCACAATCGGTCGATAAACGCAACATTAGCCATAGGACAGGGCTCTCTACAGTACTGGCCGGATCTTGGATGAAAAATAGCATACGAGACTGGGTTGAGCGATATATGGCCACCGAAAACGCCACTTACTCGATGATTCGTTATGTTGCCTCGTTCTGTCAACCGAGGGCGACACCGTCCGTACAAAAATGCCAACGTTCCTTCCCTTACAACACTTTCTGGATACACGAACGTGTCGCTTTTTTTTTTCTCCAAGCGCAGAGAAATAGCTTAACTGTGTCAGTGATAACTTAAAAACTATTTAAAAATGCTTTAATACATAATAAAAAATCTGTCACGCAAATCTACGGAAAATTAAAATTATATTTTGAAAACTGCCACTAGCTGCCAATAGATGTCGCGACTCTCCGTACAAAAATTCACCGGTACGAATTGCCAATTCCCGAACAGACCTCAAGAAATGAGACGGTCGTGGCGTCCATTTTGTCTACCCCCTCAAATTTGTTGCAGGTCGGGCCAGTTAGTTTAATGGCCATGCATAGGATTGCCGAACTGTTGACCTTGTCGGCAAGTAGTAACGCGTGGCTTCGCATCAAATTTCCTTCTGTCTGGTTAGGACAATGACGATGACAGCCCGTGGAACGCGCGAAAATCGGAATTCGTGAATCTACAAGACTTGTTTAAAAGGACATGCCTTCTCGCTATATTCGAGCATCCTGCGCGAAATAACTTTTGCAACATTTTACATAGGTTAGAGTGAATGTAACAATCCCGTTTCTCAAGAGGCAAAAATTAGGAAAAATGGGTGCCTTTGCGACATTTACACACGTTGGAAGTAACGTTGCAAATCCGAGCCATACAGGAAGGCCAACTGGGATGAATGTATACCTGTGAGTTCTTACTCTTTTGTCGTTCGCAGACTAACGACCATGATATTTGCGTGTAATATAGAACTGGGCAGTCGTAAGGGTAAGGTTTATCATGTGCAGTCGTAGCTTTCTATTTATATCGTAAATGGAAATGACTCCGAGTAATGAATTCAACTCTTTTAACAAAATCATTTTTAAATGAACGAAGAAGGACGGCTATGAATCAAATCAGTCTAATAATAATATTACATTAAAAACACAAACGACAATTTGCTTGGACGCGTAGTAGATTGCGTGGAGTAAGGCAGGCGACACCTAGTTCATGAATTATTCTGAGAGTGGCAAAGATTCTAATTTTGTTGAAATTATCTATCGGCAGCTCCATAAACTAGAATATAGAATTCTTTCGCGTAGGCGGCGCGATTTTTGATAAAATTTGATACGACGCTCGCGTTGAGCGCAGAGATATCTGCATGACTTCAATTAGACGTTTCACAAAATTACGGACGTTGATTCTTGTCTGTAGAATTTTTTTGTTCTTCTGAAAAATTAAGTTTCAACTCATACCTCAAAAATGTTGCGAGGAGTAACGGCGCTTTAACAGTAAGACGTGAGCAACAAATTCTAGAATTTAAAAAAAAATAAAATTTCAAATTAATTAAAATAATTTTGAAAAGTTCTAAACTTTGTTCCTCACGTGTTAAGTATTGTTTAAAAAAATAAATAAATAAAAAGAAACACATAAATAAAACAAATACGGCGTGTGAACAAAACTCAAAAGGAACAAACAATGCCCAATTGATAATAATAACACTTCTATTATACCAGACGTATACGTGAACTCTAGTAATCTTTTATACCTCTATGTAGTATGACGTGGGAGGAACGTCAATGTTTAATTTCGCACGTTTAAGGCCACCAATATTAATTCACAACTTTAAATAACAAACAACACTTAAAAATAAAAATAAAAAATGGCTGTCCACCACGATCCTGAGAAATGTGGACCAACTTGTTAAACTTGGCACCGACAATGCCTGTCCCTCCCTGTTTCAATGCAGATAAATACACTCAATATGAATGACTGACACACTTACCTGATGCCATACGACGGCTGCTCCTGCCAGCAGAACCAAAACGTGCGCATTCATTTTCTCTACTGCTCCAAGAAAAATAGCAATCTCAGTTCCTCCACGACATATTATTTTACGCCCGGTGATGGTCGTATCTCCCTCGACCACGGTTGTTCCAAACACTACACAATCCCTCGTGCTGTCTACTTGTCTGTGGTGTCCAACAATCGCTCGGCTGGCCAGGTAAATGGCCTGAGGCCAAACAGCGGAGCGGCTGCCCCACTGACCCACACAGCTAGATACTTTCACTGTATTCATCATCATACTTCTCATTCGAGCTACTTCAAGGTGCTTGTAGCCCTTCCCCTATTATAAATACAGCCGAACACAGCGATACGGAGAAAATTGGACAACTTTTGAGACGCTCGTGGCATAGCGACTTGGCAAAATTGAGTTGTATTTCGGTCTGTCAATCTGCGCGCAAAAACACTTTAAAGGGCTGTAGATCCCTAATTTGGGGATAAAAGTGTTCCTAATTTAAGGGCAGAAGTGTCCCAACGGTCCAGAATTTTAATGACGAAATCGATCCTTAGGTATAAGGTACTGTATTTAATGACAATGATACGGTCCCAAATTTAAGGAGAAAAACGATGCAAAGGTGCTTTAACTGGGGGCGCGGAATTGACCGACACGGAGTTACGTTAACTCCGGAATTTTCATAAATACTGACCCCTGTTATGGACCCGGAATTACAGTAACGCCGAATTCGTAATTTGCTTTGAAAGTGTCTGAAACAATCCGGAATTGCAGTAACACGGATTTGTAGTAACACGGAATTGTAGTAACACGGTTTCTGATGTTGTATATATAGCCGCAGCGAGCGCGGCAGCACGAGCGAGGCATCATTAACAAAATCAGGAGTTACGGTAAATCCGTGTTACCACAATTCCGGATTATTTCAGGCACTTTTAAAGTAAATCACGAATCCGGAGTTACTGTAATTTCGGGTCCAACACAGGGATCAGAATTAAAAAAAAATTCCGGAGTTAACCCAACTCTGTGTCGATACAATTCCGGCGCCCCTTTTAACAGTTATTCCTACGGCACCAGAAGGAGAAAGGGACAATTTTGCTAGGAAAATCACATCGGAAATTCCTAGGTTCTTTTACACGCCACATCGACATGAGCATGAGACATCACAGGGCCCTTCTCGTCCCGAAAATCCACGGGGTAGCTGCGGCTGGACTCGAACCCGGGTCCTCTGGCACACAAGACGGTCATGCTTAACCATCAGGCCACCTTGCCACTTCGATGCTAACGTTTAAAATTTTGAGGAAAATATCGAACTGACTTTTTAAAAAAAAGCGAGTCCTAAGGTTTCGAATTTAGGAACAAAAGCCATCTTATAATTAAGGTGCTGAATTTAAGGATAAAAGCCATCGTAAGGTCAAGAATTTAAAGACGAAAGAAAGCGATCCTGAAGAGTCCCCCGAATTTGAGGACAAAAGTATCCCCAAGGAAGAAGAAATTAAGCGAGCATGTTGTTGAAGTTTAATAATGTTAGTATTGGAAAAGTTTAGTAAAACGTTTCGGGTTTTCATATGTCTATTGTCCACGTGTAGGAAATGTCCCGCTTCAACAGGGTACGGGGATGCCCCACCACCTATCTCCCCACGCACGACAGCAGCATCATTGCCATTCAGCAAATGCTAACTTAACAAAGGTCCAAAGTAAATGGCTACGGCCTGCTTACATCCGCAAAGCCTCAATAGGGCGGGAGGGCGTGGTGGGGGTTGATTTGGAATGTTCGTCATCCCCGCGAAATTCAGTGGAATTTCAGATGTTGAAATTTAGGATTCTATACTATCTTCAAAATGGTGCCTTCCGTCCTGTCTTTCGCATTCGTCCTGTCCATCCGTACGTCCCCGTTTTTAAACGCCTGTAATTGCTTAAACGCTAATAATTGTGAAGTAAAAAGTAAATAAAAGAGAAACTGAAGGGTAAAGAAAGTAAGGGGTACGAAAAGGTACAACGGGTTGTACAAGAGTACATAAAATTACCAATCAACATGTAAATGAAAGAGTAAATAACGGATAAATAAGTAACTGTATGTAAAGGTTCACATGGGTACAACAGGACACGAAAGGGTACGAAACAGTACAAATAAAAGAGTAAATAAAGGTAAAAAACGACTAAAGAAAGTAAGGGCACAAATGGTACGAAAGCGTACGAAAAAGTACATAGGGGTGCGAAAGGGTACATAAGAGTATGAAAAGGTACGAATGGGTAGAAAAAGGTACAAACGAAAGAGTACATGCAGGGTAAACAAAGAGTAAAGAAAATAAGGGGGAACAATAGGGTACGTAAGGTTACAAAAGGGTTCAAAATAGTACAAAAGAAACGAAAGGATACAAAAGGGTAAAAAATGATACACGAGGATACTAAATTCCACGAAATTGTACGAAAAACGGAAGTGTAGGATACGAAAGGGTACAAATGGTACGAAGTGGTACATAAGCGTACGAAATACTGTGAAAAAATGCAAAAAGGTACTAAGGGGTATGAAAGGTTGCGAAAGGAACCAACAGGGTACAAAAGGGTACGAAATAGTACATAATGGTTCGAAAAGGTACAGAGGGTACGAAAGGGTACAGAAAGGTACGAAATGGCACATTATGGTGGGAAAGAGTAGAAAAGGGGACGAAAGAGTACAAAAGTGAACGAAATGGTGCATAAGGGTATGTAAGGGCACAGAAGGATATGAAGGGCTGCAAAAGGTACAAAAGGGTATGAAATGGTACGAAAGGGTGCAAAAGGATACAACAGGGTACAAAATGGTACATAATGGTTCGAAAAGGTGCAGATGGTACGAAACTATACAAAAGGGGTACGAAAGGGTACAAAATGGTACTTTTAGATGCAAAAGGATACATTCGGCGGTACACAAATGGACACAAAGTTACAAAAGGGTACAAAAAGGTACGAAATGGTAGGCCAATAAATAGTATGAAAGAGTAAAAGGGTACAACAGGGTACGAAGTAGAATATTATGGTACGAAAGGATACAAAGATTACGAAAGACTACAAAAGGGTACGAAAAGGTACATAAGAATACAAAAGGGTACGTACAGTCATAGGGTACAAATAGGGTGCAAAGGTATATCATGGCACGAAAGAGTGCAAAAGGCTACGAAAGGGTACAAAACGGTACATAAGGGTACAAAAAAGTAGATAGAAAGGGTATGCCCTCTAGTGATGAACATATTTTGCTGGCGGCACAAGGTTCCAGCCAAGAGGCTGTTGTTTATCTCTACTTTCAACACTCTTCCCTGCGTCTATGGCTTCCAGTGGCCAGTCTAATGGGTGAATAGGGTTTCCCTTATTTCCACTTGATTTTATGCGTACAATAGACGACAGGCTATTTTGTGCTGGCATTATATTAGTTGATTTTTGACCGTCTTGACAAGGTTTTGTAACACTGAGTCAAACATAGGCAAATTCACGAATCAGTGCAGTAAATAATTAGCCACCCGAAACCAAAACTGGTATAAGTTAAGCAGCCAAGTTTCTAAAGGGAGTCAACTTGTGAAGGCATTTATATCACTCAACCAGGGAAAGACAGCCGAGGTTAATTTTATTAGCCAAGTTAACCACACCGACTAATAGTTCGAAAGTTAAAGATGTAAACTAGGACACTGTTACTCGCGGTAGCAATCTTCAAGTTTTCATTTAAGTCGAAAGTATTATTCGGTGCGATTAACTTGTCTAATTGAACGGGCAGCCTTTCGCTGATTGAATGATATCACACTACCTTCAAAGGTTGACTCTTTTTGGAAACTTGGCGATTTCTCTTATACCAGTTTTGATTTTGGGTGGATATCACAACTTTCATAGAACTATGAACGTACAAAAGGCCGCACTATCGTATCTTCATCTCTACCTTTTCTGTCTGGAGGAATTTTCATATCTATAAATTTTCACACGGATAATTTTTGCATTTGGCATTGCCCAATTATTAGCCGTTACATCAGCCAGATTGACACGATTTGGTTTATCATACACGGCGATAGCCGTGAAACTATAGTGTATAATTATGATATCCTCTCTCCAGCAAAACAAAAACTATTAATTTCTCCGTTTCTATTCAATATATTTCGACCAAACTTGGCCAGATAGTAGATAGCAACTTTTCCAAACTTTACACCAACTTTTATACAATTCCGTGCAAGAGTAAACGTAGGAAGCCACACGTAAATTTGAAAACTGTTCACTTGTTGTTGTTGTTGTTGTTGTTGTTGTTGTTGTTGTTGTTGTTGTTGTTGTTGTTCTTGTTCTTGTTCTTGTTCTTGGCTGACACGGTTTCAGAAAAAACTACTGCACCTACCTAAAATCTGAAACATGATCTGAGCCAGAAATTTCTCTGGGCTTCAACCTTACAGGGAGCACTTTTTCAATTGGTCGATCCATTCCAGAGTTACGGGACCCTAAACAATCACTTTGATTGTTTTACATTGTTTTAACCATTGTATTTAGGGAACAATGCCACTCAGCAAACTCCAGATTCATTCTTCGTGCACGTGTTATGTCTTTGCTAAAAAGTTGATTGTTGAACGGTAAAATGAAAGAATGACCAGGAGTGGTTAACGCACGTTAAACCTTTTGAAAGCATCAGTGTTTCAGCTAAACGCATATATTTTTAAACCAAACTAAGCTGTGTTGTGAATTTCGAGGCCTTTCGAAATTGGCAGCTAAAAACGATAGAATTGCGTATTTATTTCGCAGATGCAGGCTTTCAGAGCTGAGTTGAATTGTTTCAAAGTGGCCAGCACAATCGACTGCATGCATAAAGCTTTGTAGCGCGACGCCATAGCTGTAAAAAAGGTACACGGATTACAAACAAAAACGTCAAGTGTGCCGTAAAAAAGGGGATATATGATTGAATTTTCACTTGTTAAAATGAACACGGATAAAAATTGATAATTTTTAATTGAAATAATAAAATGTACAATTGAGAAAATTGCATCTGTTTAGGTGCTGCTGTGCTTTATCAATCATATATTTAAAATGTAAAGCACAACAGCACCTAAACAGATGGAATTTTCTCAGTTGTACATTTTATTATTTCAATGATAAATCATTAATTTTTATCCGTGTTCATTTTAACAAGTGAAAATTCAATCATATATCCCCCTTTTTTACGGCACACTTGACATTTTTGTTTGTAATTGTATTTACATACAATTACAGCAAGTGGAGGATGAGGAGATACAACAGGTCGAAGAAAAAGGTAATGATTTTTGCTGGTGAGGAACTTGCAGGTCGAGAATGACAGAAGCCTGAAAGTGTTGCAACGATGGTCGGCGAGGGACAGAAGCCGTGAAAGATGAAGCTCCGAAATGGGTGTGATGAGTGCCGGTGTGGGACAGTCGGCAGCGAAGGGAGGCGATCCGATAGTGCTGCGATGATGGTTGATGAGGGACAGCAGGCTACGAAAGACGAAGGTTCGAAGGAGCAGTGATGAACGCTGGTGAGGGACAGCAGGCAGCAAAGGGTGAAGGTCCGATAGAGCTGCAATGATGGCCGGCAATCGACAGCAGGCTGCGAGGGACGAAGGTCCGAAAGAGCTGTGATGATAGTTGACGAGGGACAGCCGGCAGCGAAGAATGAAGGTCCGAAGGAGCTGCGATGATGGCATGTGAGGGACAGCAGGAATAGCACACTAGTTGTGGATGAAGATTAGCTGCGGATGAAGGTTAAAGAGGGACAGTAGTAGCGAAGGACGCAGTCAAGAGGCTGTGATACCAGTTGAGAGAAGCAGTAGGTTGAGAAGGATGCCAAGTCTAAAAGAGCTGCAACAATGGTGGGCAAGGGGAAGCAGGCTTCAATATGCGAGGGTTAGCAGCAGCCAGTGATGTCTGCTGATGAGAGGCTGAACGACAGTAGCGATGTGTGGCGTCCCGATAAACAGTGACGAAATGTGGCAGGTGCAACGGGCCGTGACGGGCTAGATTGGCAGAGCTGCGAAACACAGTCGGTGGGTTGGCAGAGCTGTGAATTGCAGTCAGTGAAGGACAGAAGGCAGTCGAAGTCAAGAGGGCTGCAATACAGACTGGTGAGGGACGGTAGCTGCATGATGGTGGAGGAACAGCAGTCGTGGGAGAGTCAGCAGCAGTTTAAAATCATCGGTGACAAGAGGCCTAAATGGCGGCAACGATGGCTGGCGCTCCGGAAAACTTCCAATGACACTCAGCAAGGTAGCGGTCGATGGCAGGTGAGGGCTAGCAGGGCCGAGAAGGCTTGAAGCTGCAGCGATGTCGAGGGATACGGCGGCGTAAGGGAGGCTTCTCGGCTGTTCCAAGATCATGTTGTGATGTGAGAGAATTTTCGCTGTGGAAAAAAATTTGGTTCATTCGTACAGAAAAAGCTTGCTCGCTAGTCACATGGAAAGAGGAGGAGGCCGAAGCAGGCTGCGAAGAAAATGGCGAAAAGCAGACGGGGAATACAGCCAATTCGTATTGCTGAACTGTCGACAGAGCGTCGCTGATTGAGCAGATGCATCCAATCCTTCTTGTGCTTGTGGCGAAAGATTGAAGCGAAGAAACGAAAGATAAAGAACAACATCTTGGATCTTTCAGGGAAAGGATCATCTTCGAGCAAAGGATCTTCTTTCGAGCGAAGGATCTTCTTTCAAACGAAGGATCTTCTTTCGACGAAGGACCATCTTTCGAGTGACAGATCTTCTTTGAGTGAAGGATCTTCTTTCAAGCGAAGGATCTTCTTTCAAACGAGGAATTTTCTTTCAAACGAAGGCTCATCTTTTGGTCGAAGGAATATGGTGAGGGTGTATTGCTGGAGAGAGAGAGAGAGGAGCGACCGTCTTCGATGGGAGCTTGAGGAAAAGAGATGGCGGCCGGCCCGGGCCGAATGCTTTTATAGGAGGGCTGCGCATGACGCGTGTGCAGTGGGTTGCGCAGCAGCTGGCTGGATCAAGAGAGCGAAAACATCAAGAGCAATAAGGAGCATCCAGGAACTGAATGCAAGAAATTTACAGGTAGTAGATATTTTCGTAAAAACCACATAGAAACAGAATTTTAAAGATAAAATGAGTTTTTTTCTCATCTTAAAATTCTTACCTTTAGCAAGAATTTATAAGGGTTGGAACAAATTCTTGCCTTTAGTTATTGGCTAAATATCGTATATTTAATCTCAATGCCCAAAACTTAAGCTTAGAGGCTTACATAGCTCCCACCTGATGGTGCACCTGCTCATATCCCAGCTGGCATTGCCACCTGTCCCTCACAAGCGTGTACACTTACTTCGGTTCAGCGAGAGCTGCAGGGAAGGCGGATGGTGGGTGGGATGACACTAAAGCTAAATATTTTAAGATAAGTAAAAACTAACTTTAGCTTTAAAATTCCGTTTCACTTCCATCCCCCAAAAAATTCCCTTTAGTTGTTGGCTGATTTTGACCAATACAAGGAGGGTCGAGCCCAACCGGAGCAAAAGTGCACGTATGAACTTTGTAATGTCAATAATGTACTAAATACAATGGTACCCACCTGATGCAGTGCTTCAGTCATTGTTCCCCAGGCAATAGGGCTATTTACTTCTTGCCCACACAACTGCATGCCATAGGTCCATAACATACTCTTTCATAGAAGCACCTCCAGCAGACCCACTAACATCTCTAAGATAGTAGCTAACGAAGATGTTCTTATTGCGCCACGAGCAAGTGGAGACTATGGCACCCCAAAGGGAAAGACCCAGGATGATGCCAAGGTTCTCAATTCATGTGCTCGCACTGAAGGGGGAAGATCCCCATGATCAGGGGCGACATTGTATGCTCGCTTTATCACGTCACAGATGAATGAGGGCAGTTTGATAGGAGGCACTGGTATGACCGAAACTTTGTCAACAAGAAGACGTCTGAGGAATCGTCCTTTCTTGGGTTGTTGATGTAGTAAAGAGAAATTTCGTAATTCCAAGTAAAAGCGAAGAGCGTGAACAGGCCACTGAACTCGCTCTCTAATCACAGACTGCATCACCGGACCAAGGGCGTTGATGACAAGTCG
This sequence comes from Lithobius niger, assembly GCA_023313725.1. Classification (NCBI taxonomy): domain Eukaryota; kingdom Metazoa; phylum Arthropoda; class Chilopoda; order Lithobiomorpha; family Lithobiidae; genus Lithobius; species Lithobius niger. Next base: position 29,739 of record JAHWFP010153134.1, on the reverse strand, counting down.
TGGGAGCTCGACTGGGCATCGGTGTTTAGCAAGGAATTTGGGAGGAACAAAAAACAGTAACAGTCGACCAGTCCTTCGCAAAGCGGATGTGGCTGTCCTCCCTAGTCAATGCTGCCAGTTCACTTTGTTGTGACTCCGTAGCGAGGGCCACAAGAAAAACCATCTTCTGGGTGAGCCAACAGAGATGTGTTCTGGATTGGTTCATAAGGTGCCGTGGAAGGACTGGAAAGTAGCAACAGAAGGTTCCAGGCAGGAAAAAGGCATCGGATCCTTGGACCGAGGTTATCAAGGTGTGTACAGGTCCCATCTTACCGATACACGACAACACAAAGTTGATCACGGAGCGGTAGCCTTTTATGGCCATTGGGGAAAGACCGACCTGGAAAAGGTGCTCAAAGAAAATCACTAGCGAGGGGTCTCAGGTATCCACATCATTCTCCCCACACTAAACGAACCAGCTCCGCCACTTTAGTTCATACACTTTGATGGTTGACTCCTTGTGGCATTGGAGTAGGTGAGTCGCCATTGGGGGTGAAAAACCTGCTTCCTTCAGGTTACACTTCAGAGTCTCCACGCGTGAAGATAAAGAATAGCCAGTCTAGTTTCCACACATGAAGATGAAGAATAGCTAGGCTTGAATGCAGCATCTCTCCCCAATGCTGGGTGAGCAGATCCAGCAGCAGGGGAAGAGGAATGGGGTCCTCTTTTTCTAGATCCACCAAATCCACGAACCACGGTGAGGTCAACCAAAGGAGGGCTATCATTACAGTGCGCGAATTTAGAAAAATTTGTTGTCAGACGCTGGTCTGGCAGCTGTTTAAAAATACCGAACCTACAGAAAATTTACCGGCCCAAAATTACATTGAATTTGTTTCTTTTGAGTTTTAATTCCGATCTGCAATTCTGGTTACATAATAGCTTACAAATAATTTACATGGAACCTGTTCGGGTCAACCTATTATCCTTATCCTAACTTCAGTTCCCAAAATGCTGACACTTTATTTGACGAGATTACTAGCTTAAACTAATAATTACCTGACAAATCAGTGTCAAAATACGAATTACAAACAAAGAAAAAAAATTCGAACAGCCATTGCGTTTTTCCGATGTTGCCATAGCTAGCTTAAAATACAGCAGACGCAGCCACCTAACCCAGCAGGTACTTGTGGTGAATGATGCGGTGATATCTCGACAAAACAACGACGTCATGTTTACGGTGGCTAGGGCGTACGATCGCAACCCCAGCAGATCTCCGCTATCCCATGTTTTTATGCAGCTTTTGATGAATAACTACTGTAAATAATGATACAGGCCGTTAAAATTGTGATCTAAATCAAAACCACCTGACCTTCAAAAAAATTGCCGGCCTTGTCCGGTGTCTGTGCCCTGCATTACGAAAGAGCTTGGAGAGGTGCAATTTTGTTTGGGTCGGCCTGCAGGCCCGTATTGATATGCAGGTCCCTTGCTCTTCCTTCGACCAGGAGCTCGAGGCCGTGTGGACATCTAGATTCCAGACATCGACGCAACCCTGAACAGTAGAAGACACAGGACGGGAGGGCAAACAGGCACCCATACCCATAGGTGCCGGAGCCGGGGGTGGGGGGGGGGGGGCAGGGGGGGGCCATAGCCCCACCACTTTTTGCTGGGACCAATAATAGCCCCCTCAGTTTTAAGGAATCGGAGAAAGAAAACAATTTTTTTAGCTATCTTTTCATTTTAACGTTGGTCTGGCATTTTAATTTCTGTTTTTATGTATACATGATTCGGAACAAAATAATGCAACGTGACGGGGCACACGAATCAAACACGATATGAGTTGCGTCGCACTAAACGAAACTACGTAAAGAAATGGCTGTATAATCACCGTGCCAGTTTCGTAAGTGAAACTTGCGTCATTAAGTTAAATCTTCTAAAAGTTATTTAAACTGAATAACAATGTGCTATCTTAATTTCTATACGTCTTATAACATCAAAATTCCAGGGTAACCTGGATAATTTTTGTTTCTATTGCCTATTGAAAAATACATTACCCAATTATTAGCATTCTCCTTCTCTCAATGCTCACCTTTTCGACACCTCTCTCCTCCCCAAGTGACAACGAGAGGGGAGGAGGGCGGGAAGCCAGGTAATGTATTTTTCAATAGGCAATAGAGACAAAAATTACCCAGGTTACCCTGGAATTTTGATGTTTCTACTTGCTGTGAAAAATACATTACCCAATTATTAGCATTCCCACAGACTTCGTCACGGCGGCGGGTGCCATTTGACTGCAGTCCCCTTAGCTAGCGACCGGCCCCTGTAACACGAAGTGGAGTACAGCGTGTCCAAGGGTTAAAGTACTCGTTGGGCTGCGACAAGGGGCCCAACATGGTACAAGCCATCAGTACGATAAGACATATCCCAGAGGTAACGGGAAGCGACGGTAGGATAGCGCCGGGAACCAATCATCCGTGCGGAAGCGAGCTCAGTCTTGCTACTGAACGGGAGAAAGTTGAACACGGATCCGCTTGATAGGACGGGAGGCTCATAAATCAAAACGGGCGGCTTGCACCGGACAAAGAGTTCTTATTGATCATCCTCAAGGATACTGGATAGAGATGGCATTATGAAAGGATGTGTTCGTTTAGTAGGTTCCTGGGCCTTTGCTCCGAAGGAGGAGTCAGGAGTGAAAGTAACGCTTTTGAAAATCTGGTAGGGGAAAACAACCACGCTCCATGGTGGATAGGGCTTGTAATCCGTTGCAGTGGAGACAAGCAGCCGGAGCGACCAGGAATACAGTCTTGTAGTGAGGCGGCCAAGGTGTGCGGAGGCCAAAGGTACAGAAGGAAGAGTCATCAGGGCTGTCAGGATGATGGAAAGGCCTGAGTCGGGAAACTTCTCGGCAACACATGGGCAATCCGGTTGGAATGAGAGGATTTAGGGAAGAGGTCTTATGGTATGTGATGAGAGCGATGTACGGGAAGTAATGCCGACCTATAGACCAGGAAGGTGGATCCCCGTAAACCTTTGTGAACGAAGGAGGATGGGAAACGGAGGAGATTGTGTAAGGGCGGATCGATTGGAAGGACCTGGTGTGTAAAACATCAATGAAACCATCGTGTCCAGTGGATGTTATAAACCCTTTCTTTGGTGGAGGATCGTACGGCCCCGGAGGTTAAGCGAGAGGCTTCGCCTTGAATAGCACCCGTGGAATGGGAGTCGGGTGATAGTAGCCACCCGTGAAGCTGCACTAAAGTTAGATCCGGATGGTAGGATCGTCCTTGGTCCCGAGAGGGGGGGACCCATAAGAGGGCGGCCATCCCGGAGGAATGGCGGAAGGACTGGGTGAACCAGGATAGGGCGAAGAGGACCTTTATAGGAGGAACGGATGAGGCCGCTGTATGAGTCCCTCGTGGAGGAGCGGGGATCGTTAGGTAGCAAATGCTGAGGTAGAGGACGTCGACCAACCGCCGGATAGTAGTGTGTAATACAGGAATCAGGGAGTTCCCAGCCAGAGCATCCGTGACGATTAACCTAGGAGAAAGGAACCGAAAGAGGCTGTGCAGGAGGATGCACGGATGGCGGTGGCGCGGAGGGGAGCAAGGAAGATGACCAGCTAGTTCGTACAGGTGGTTGTAATGCGGGTGTCCGCCCTGGACAGCTTGTCGGGAGGAAAGGCCATGTTCTACGTTTATACCAGCCGAATGGCGGGGATTGGATGAGGACGAAGGAGGTCTAATAGGATAAGGATCGTGGAACTGCAGGCTCAGAGGGAGCAAGTCATCCCCCCCCCCCCATTGCCCTGAGCAGGGGATCGAGGGGTAGGATGATTCAGAGAGCGAAGGGCGGTGGGCGGTGGTGAAGGGTGGCGGATCAGGAGGATGCGTGCGGATGGAGCAAGTGGTAGGACCGTCATCTGGAGGACTGCCTGGTGGAGGTATCGGCAGGGTAGTGGCGGAGCACATCACCCAGAAGAAGGTGCAAGGGGAAGCATATTGAAGGACGACGGAGTTAGAGGGCCGATGGGAGGCCCAAGGAAACAGTCTTGCCTCAAAGGGACAGGGAGTCCATAAAGGAAGAATGAGAAGGCCTTGTTGGCCCAATGAGAGCGGAATCATGATGTATGGAGGCGGAGGACTCGACGGTCGAAGGCGGAGGAGTAATGAGCCGCAAAACAGAGGCGGAGCAGAGGCAAAGGGACGGGGTGCATTCGGTTGAGCTGGAAAAATGGCTCTAAAATCAGAGTGGCAGGTGGAAGATTCGCCAATGGGAATGAAGTGGCAAACCAAAGTAGGATAGAAGGGAGCCATTCTGTCTTTTTCCAACGAAGGTAAGGCGAGTTCGTCCTGGATCAGCGGATGAAGGGATCCTCTGGCAGGAAAGGTGGTGAGCGAGGAGCTGTCTATCCGGGCGTCCCTGTACCCCGTCTGCAGAGACGGAGGGACGCAGGAAGAGAGAACACACATCAGGCAGCGGATGAGCGGACGGTGTGGACGGAGGGAAGTCAGCTACGGGATTCGGACTGGGGACCTCTTGCACCGCAGGCATTGAAACTATCGCTGTGCCATAGGCTTAGCAGGTAGGAATGCGGGCAGCTGTTATCCTTGGCAAGACGACATAGGACGGTAAGGAAAGCACCCTAGGATGTGGAGGCTCAAAGGGAGACTTGGTTAAGTCGGAAAGGTCATAAAGAACCTGGAGCATAGCTGCAGGAGGGGGCCGAATTGGGATTGGGGGATGTCAAGTGCACTTTTTTTTTTTTTTTTATATCGGTTACGGAGGATAGTCTTGTAGAGAAAGGTAGCGGAGGGAGGCGTCCGCTCGTGGAGCAGAAGGAACCGCAATGGAACGGAGGATACAACAGTAGCCCCCGAGGCGGGGGCTGGAGAGAGGATGCTGCGGAGGTCGAGGCGGGGCGTCAAAACCTAATCAAGGCCTAGAAACCTATCTGCTACTGAAGGATAGAGCTGAGGAGAGAGGCAGTGGAGGGAAGCGTCCGCCCGCAGAGCGGAGGGACGCGCTTGCCCGCGGCAATCAAAGTGAAGGTATGATGGCAGCTTCGAGGCGGAGGCCGAGGCAAAGCCTTGAAGCGGAGGGCAAGGCAGAACGAACGACCGCCTTCCCAGAGGGAAGGTGTGGAGGCGGGGAGGTGGCGTGGCAGTTGCTCCGCGAAGGAGGGAGAACGGCGGTAAACCCTGTGAGGGCGGATGAGTTCTATCCTCAACCGAAGGAGTAGTTAGTGAAGAACAATGGAGGGGCCAAATCAATCCTACTGAAGAGGAGAGGGAGGCATATGCAGGATCAACTGATGTGACTCTGACTTCGGAGGGAAGGCAAATTATAGTGCCCCCCCCCCCACCTCCCCCGCTAGAAAACGTATTACCACTTTATTTTTTTTATGGTGTGATTACTTTTCTTGCTTTACGTCATGAATGTTTCATAAAAAAGTCTTATAGCGAATTTAGTTTTTTCCAATAATTTTTAGGCCCCTCGGCTCTTATTTCTTTTTTGTTGGGGGATCTTAGTTCCTGTCCCCGGGCCCCCCCCCCCCACACATCCTTCTTATTTACGCAACTGCTGCCATTTGGCCCCCTCACTTTTTTAATGGTAGAGGCGTCCCTGCCCATACCTGCAGATTGCAGCCGCCAAAGAAGGGATTGCTGCAGTGGGATCTCGTCTTCCCAGGCTATTGCTGGTGGAACCAGTCACCCTTCCAGAACGGGGAAGAGGTATACAAGAAAAACCCGACTCAAGAGATGCTCAGTCCATCTGTCACCCAGGTTTGAGGGTCCAGAAACGGGGAGACAAAGTTTTGATGCTTCCTGTTGAAGCAGGCGCTAAGAAGTCTACAAATGGGATCTCCATCTCTGATAGATCATCTGGCAAGTCCGGAGGAAGAGCTGCCACTCCGTCGTCTGGATTTTTTCTCTCTGTGAAAGCTTGTCAGGGAGAACGTTCAACCTCCTATGACGTTTCTGGTAAGCAGCGTCACATGAAACATTAGGCACAGATTGAAGAAATGGGAGACCTCCATCATCAGTGTGCAGAAATGAGTCCCGCCTCCTCTCTGTTCTTAAGCCATAGCTATGGTGTTGTCAGACAGAACTGCAACAGTCTTCCTGGCAAGGAGTGAGGACCAGGTTTGGATAGCATGGATAATAGCTCTGAGCTCCCACGTATTGATACGCAGGCCCTTTGCTCTTCCTTCGAGCAGGAGCTCGAGGCCGTGTGGACATCGAGATGAGCACCCAGCCAGACGTCGATGCGACTGTGAACAGTAGAAGACGCAGGATGGGAGGGTAAACAGACACCCATACCTGTAGATTGCATTTCCGCAGCCACCAAAGAAGGGATTGGCAGGGACGGTTGGCTAGTGGGATCTCATCTTCCCCGGCTATAGCTGGGGGAACCAGTCACCCTTCCAGAACCAGTGAATGGGCCCCGTCTTCTATTCACCCAGAGGCACCAGAGCCGAGTAGGAGTCCATCTCTGTCTTACACCGTGGCCAAGTCCCAGGCATAACAGTTGTTGGTGAAGCTGGGTCAATGAGATCAGCTTCTGGATCGATTCGGACCATGGGTAAACTACGAAGTTGGACAAGTCGAATTCTGCTCCCAGACAAAGGTTTGTGCCAGAAGGAACCGTGATTTGGTAGCGTTGACACGCAGGCCAATCATGCAAAGAGGGACAGACAGAAGTGAAGGTCTTGCCAGAAATCTCTTGGGCAGGCGTTGTGTAGCAGACAGTTGTGTAGGCGTTGTGTAGCAGACAGTTGTGTAGGTAGGCATGCTAGCATACTCGGTGGCGTTGAAGAAATCCCACAACCAGGGACATCAGCACATGGAGTTATGGATGGGGTGACCCCCCCCCCCCCAATGTTCTGTGACACAAAAAGTCGGCAATTTTGAGCCTCATTTGCAAAAATTTGTTGCTGAAAACGTTTTTGCTAAGACCTGCGTTACGCTAGTGCGGCAAGTAAACAAAACAAAAAAATCAGGTTTTTTTTTTTACTTACCTAACAAGTGACAACTTATATGTGGCTTGCAACCTTTCATTCACATTAACCTTACCTTTAACATAAAATCTAGTCACACGCTTGCGTGTTGCTGCCAAGCTTATGAGATAAACATCGATGTAATACAGTAAAAAAACACCAAAATTCAGAATGGACAGAAGGAGCCAACAAGGAGTTGAATGAGAACATTATCCACGACGTTTCGAATCACTTCCGATTCATTTTTAAGAGGAACCCTTAGCTAAAGAAACATGTAAACACAAATCCGGCTTGAGGGAAGCCTGGAGTCAAGCCAAGATTACATTTAAAAATCTAAAATTTTGAAAAAAATGTGTGTGAGCTCAAATGGAAGAGGCCATTCAAAAACCACGTGGCCGTTTTTTAAGCCATTTTTAACCCCTCCCCCCC
>JAHWFP010153134.1:11888-21937 GCA_023313725.1 Lithobius niger | reverse complement strand
GTTGCTGTACCGAACTTGGTGAATTGATCGTGTTCGACATAAGACACCCAATAATAAATACCCCGTATTCCACTTTTGCTTTTAATGAACGCAGCTGCTTGATTTATTGTGTGAAATATTTTCACCAACATTTTTGGCGATCTGCAACGGCCTAGACTAAACTTCATCTGAGATTTGTAACCGAGACGGAAAGTAGAAAATTGTAACCTAACACGTTCATTAGTACGTAGGCCATCACCACATTGAATTGTCTCAGTGAAGCATTCGATGTTAGCCGCACACTAATTAAATGAATTTAGTCAAGGAAACGCATTCTTACATTGTTGAAAATTTCTACGACAGGCCGTGGTACCTTTTATCACTATGCGGGAAATGCAATTCGGTTGATTAGGGCCCAGACGTTAAGGTCGATGTATGAACAATATAAGAAGAAAGTAAGGCAAAGCTGAGTGTGATGGTATGCACTCATTGGAGATAATGGCTTTCCCTTCAGTGCAGTAGCCACATGGTTTATTTGGAAACCCCCCTCCCCCATCGTGGTTACTTGTGGCCGAGAACCGACCTCCCCCCCCCCCCCCAACCCCCACCCCCTGGGCGACCACGTGATTTTTGAATGGCCCCGAACTGGAACAAGTCATAGCAAATAAAAGCAGAGGGACAAAGGCGTGACCAGTGTCCTGGCACAAGCTTAAGTGGGGAAAGTCGGGCAAGTCCACAATTTACATGCTCGTCCTGAGGACACTCTGGTGGTGAAATTCAGTAACATTACATTTTTGAAGTAATTTGAAATATTCTCGACTAGAGGAGGCCCGTGCTACGCACGGCTGGTGTTAGTTGCCCCGTTCCATGAAGAATGCCAAGAATGCCTTGCTGTGTAGCAAAGCATGTAAGGCATGTTGCATGTTCGTGTTACATCAAATACCTTTTTCACTTCAAGATGTACGTAGCGAAAGAGCACAAACGCAGCTACTATCTCAGCTGCGTAGCTGAGTAGCTGTTCTCTTCACCGCGAGATTGCGCACTGCCCCCCCCCCCCGACCCGAAAGCCTCCCCAAACGTAATGTACACAAATTTAAGCAACCAACTTATTCTATTGACTACGACGCATTTGCTGCGATATACTACTACCTCAATACGGAGATTCTTTCTCCCCCCCCCCCCCCCCGCATATTTACGCCGCACTTCGCTCCCTCCCACCCCCACTAACCTGTCGCATGGCATCTTGGGAGTGCCGTTCGGCCAGCCAGTCCCCTGCGCATATTCTAAAATCTACAACGTACTACTTCTACTTGGCATCCAACTTCTCCCCACCGCCCCCCACGTCTTCCTCCCTCCCCAACGTCACTACGCGTCACTATTTCCCAACTTGTCGCGTGGCATCTTGGGAGCGATTCGGCACTTTTCCCGTATGAGTGAGTCATGTGTCGATTGTGTTTGATCGACTACTCCCTCCTTACCGTGGTACCCATTCAACTAGAATGGGAGAGTCCACTTGCAATGCGAGCGTGAGGAGGGGGGAAGTGATACTCACTCACTCGAGTCTTCACGATCTTCAAAATACTTTGTTGCGTTTGACGATCTTATAATGTAGATATTTTGGTGAGAGGGTAATATGTGATTATGAATGGGTGGAGAATAGAGTGAAATGCAGATGGTTTCAAGATTAATTCTGGTTGTCTGTTTGGGATTTGGAATAAAACTGCAGTTTTTGAGAGGTCTGGTTTATGTCCAGTATGTTGGAAGTGTTGACCATGAGAATTGTTTTGGTCGTTAAATTTAATGTTACTGAATTTCGCCACCAGTGTCCTCAGTACCGGCATATAAATTGTGGACCTACCAGACTTTCCACACTCAGGCTCGTGCCAGGAAACTGGTCACACCTTTGTCCCCCTTTTATTTGCTACGACTGTGTCCCAGTTCCGTCCAGGTTCACACACATTTTTTTTCAAAATTTTAGATTTTTAAATGTACTCTTGGCTTGACTCTAGGCTTCCCTCAAGCCTGATTTGTGTTTACATGTTTCTTTAGTTAAGGGTTCCTCTTGAAAATGAATCGGAAGTGATTCGGAACGTCGAGGCTAACGTTCTCATTCAACAACTTGTTCGCTCCTTCTGTTAAAAAATATCGATGAGCTTTATTTTCTAGTTCGTTATCTCAACAGTACCACTTGGTAGTGCTTTGCAGACCATAATTTTGGGGTAGCCTTCATGTAGAAAGTAATCCTTTTGGTGAATATGGCATTTGAAGCTAAAACCGACTGTATGTTTAAGGTGGGGAAGGGTGCCGTGGCGCTTAAGTTGATATAAGCACGTCATTTGCAAACATTGCACCCATCGGAGCATTTGGGATTGAAGGATTGACTATGAAACTGGCTATATTGTTGGCAATCACGGCAGGAAATTGGGCAAGTCAGTTGGCTCGTTTGGACCTTGAATGGTGTAATTTCGTTCAGCAGCAAGCGGTGTTTGTGATTCGGCATAAAATGGCACAGAGCGGGCGGCCGTTCCTGGTTCTAAAGATTAGTTGGCATTCTGACCAGACCTTGGATGTTATTAGTTACTGATAGCTATTGATAGACTGACTTGGCAACAGGTTGTCGCCAAGGATGTTTGCTGTTGTCTACGTGCGTCCTCATCTCCCAGTTACGTCCCAATCGGTCGTGCGGTGGTTATGTGCGCTGCTGAGTGCTGCGGGGGAGTGACGTGGGCAAGTTCCGAGCACACTCAATTCGAGCAGATATGACATCGGCGGCGGTGAGGTATGGGACAAATCATGTAGAAGGCAAAGTGCTCATCAGAGTCTGTGTTCGCCACACACTATCAATATGAAGCTGGGATGTCTGGCTGGGATGTTGCCACAGTGTTTGCAGGCGAAGGGTCTGCTGCCCTAATAAGGTAAGGCTGGCAGCGCCACGTCTACTAATCTGCCTCAAAAGTAACACAATGAGGAGATTCTGCTAAGAAGAAATGGAAATTCTAGCAGACAACTTGTTCTTGCAGGAGAATCAAAGTTCTCCGAATAGAATCCGACGAATTATCTCTCGCCCACCTCCCTGGTCGCTAGAGGTTTTGCCATCCGCAAAAGACTGAGGAGATAGGGCGAGGTGAGTGGAGGAGAGGACCCTGGAAGTGACGCATGATTTTTGCATATAAATTGTATGATTTTTGCATATAAAATTGTATGCAAAGCGGGTAAGTTCAATGTGTCGAGTGCGAAGGGGACATTCCAAAAGTAACACAGTTTCGTTGGATTCTACTCGGAGAACTTTGATTCTCCTCCGAGAACAAGCTCTCTGGTAGAATATCCATTTCTTCATTTGTGTGGTAAATAGTTGATTGATGGTGCAGGATAGTGGTATCGTGATGTCACAAAAAATGATGTACAATTATTCAGAATTTCTAAACTTTTACTCTTGAGGAAAACAAACATAACATAGAGAAGCAAATGTACACACTTCCAAACATGATAGAACCAATTGACAGAAGCACAAGATTGGCTAGAAGTAAAACATTAATGCAACAGGAACAGACACTTCAGTTCACTAATAACCAACAAACTGAAATTTGGATTTTACATCTGCTTTTTCGGTTCTTTTTATACAAAAATATAAACATTTGGCATGAGATGAAAATTTTAAAGTATGAAGTCCGTGTCAATATTATACACGTATGTCAAACAAAGCAATTACATGGAAGACAGAAGAACTATGTATACACTATACAACAATAATGAACATTGTACACGACCACTACTCGTAACAGAACAAGCAAAGCTATCATCATTTGATGAGGACAACAACCTTAGGACTGACAATCTACTTGCTTGGAATCAATACCTCAAAGAACAAAATAAGTAAATTATCTCCTTTGTACAATGATTACCTGATATAAATATTTGGATTGAGGAATAAACATTTAGCGTTAACACGGTATAAACTCTGGATATGATTATGGCAGGTGAAAAGAAAAACTAGTGGTTGATTTTGACCGCTACACCCGGCCAGTTAATAGTTAGAGAATACTTGGTTAATATCTGTACAGGCTCCGACATTAATACTTCACTGTTAGTTGAAGCAACAGGATTACATTTAGTCATAGTCAAATGCAGTGTAAATGTTCAATAGAGGAAAGTATATTTTCATCAAAAAGTATACGAAACTTGTAATACAGATAAATACGGTTCTAGCATGACTAGTGAGCATCATTGCCAATTCCTGATCAAAGCTGTGGGGATTTCAGGAAAATTATGCCACAGGTACGGTAGATTATGCCACAGCAACACCAAGCTGAAATCTTGGCAAAAAACCGGCTACAAAAATTGCCTAAATAGCAAGGCTGTTGTCTTCCAAAAAAGAATAAGCCAGGTTTACTCTACACACATACAACCGTCCAGGAGTGTGTATGACAAACAAACTACTAACAAACTGAGCAAACGTGATATGTTAGATAGAGCAGCTGCCAGGCAATTTAAAACCTGTTTTATTTGTACTTAGTAGATTGACAGTAATCTTGCTTACAATGCTGCAGAGGGTCTGCAATAGTAAATCCTATTTTCACAGGCGTATATTTTTTTTTACAATGAAGCTCTACAAAATAAAACATTTAATTATTTACAAATATATGAATGGCATGAGCACAACAATGCAACTAGTCAACCGCAACATAATTCTTTGATAGTGACAAAAAATTATTCTTCGGATGATTTTTTTGTATGTGATGTTGAATGCTGCTTTTTTCCCATCATGTACTTGGTGCAGTCTTCAAAATCAAAAATAGAACTGGCAACTCTTGATCAAAAATTGTTGGTTCTTTTACTGTATGGTATTTTTTATTTTTTATATTTTTTTTACTAATATTACCACAAGGACATGAGGTTGACACAGGATGAAACTACCAAGATGATTTCTTCTATTTAATTAAATATTAAAACAAAGATATGCGATACCAGAGATACACACTCGATTCAAAAGTGATACCGATACTGCAGTTTTCACATTGATAGTTCAACATTAGACCTTAACATCAATGTTTATATAATCAAGACAGCATAGTACCCAACACTTTATTTAACCATCAATACACGCATCAAAGAACAAACTGTATTAATTTTGTTTTTGCATCCAAAACGACTGTGCCACTAACCTCAACTTTTGAATCGTTTCTCCTGCCAACAGAATATAGCAGGAATGAAACAATAAAAAACAACTGGGTATTATTATTATATTTAAAGGGATTATTCTGGCAACAGCAGCAAGTATAGCATGTAAAGCTGGCTCTAAAAGAATGATGCTCTTTATTGCTAAATTCCAATCACAAAAAATGCAAAACTAGTAACTTCATCGAAAAGAAAATGCAAGCAATGTCTATTGTGGTTTAGAAGACCTTCTACCACTCCACATTACACTTTACCATATATGTGAACAAGCACAGTCCACTTAAATTTTCAGTGAAATCCTACTAGAGTTTGAAGTCCTCCTAATAGAGGTGAAATCGTAGAATTTGAAGTAGTGACTCGTTCACCTTCTGAAGAAGGTGAACGAGTCACTAGTTCAAACTCTAGTAGGATTTTACCGAAAATGTAAGTGTACTGTTCTTGTTCATATTTATGTGGTCAAGTGTAACGTGCATTCGTAGAAATGTAGTAACTTCATGTAATTCCTTTTATCACAATACTAGCTTTCTTCATTGTTAACGAGAAATCCGTTCCCACCACTACGGCCATATTAAATAGCACTATCAGCACCAAATTTCACTAGTACTTCACCCCAAACAGTAAAGTCAACAGTCTAAAGTTGTGTGCTCCGTAAATTCTTCAATAAGTTTCACTAAACCAAACATTCTTGCAGGTTAGAAGTCTAGATCCAGCAAATTACGCAGCCAGATACATTGCTGTTTGCTATTGAGAATAAAATCTGTCACATTCTTTAGATGAGATATTAAATGAGCTAGCACAGCCTTGCATCACACAGAAAACATTGTATAGTATAGCCATGGTGCAAAATAAAAATTTGAGTAGCAGTTTTAAGCACCATATTAGCAATTTCTTTAACCCTTCGCGCACTGCACTTTAGAAGAAAGTACAACCAAGCATCGGAAATTTAGAGGATATCTCTTCATTTTCTCAACAAGTGGGTGCAAAAGGATTTTTCAAACATGCAGAATCACTAGTGATGGAAATGAGTTTTTACCACCAAATTTGTTAACAGTTTAAGGTGCCATTTTAAGGTAAAATTGGTCCAAATTTTATTTGGCTGTAATATGTGTAACAAGTGAAGCCGCTTACTAGAGTAGAAATGTATGGGTTTCAATTTTTCTTTTTCTGGCAGTTTTTAGTTCAGCAGTTAGGTAGTTGGAAGTGCCGAGTGTAAACAGAGTAGGTAATTTATCCAGGAAAAAGGAGTATTATTTTACATTTCTGATCCTCTTATTATTAATATTGATGTACGGTAACTGCCTCATCAGCACTTCTGTCATTCGAGGAGTGTATCTCTGCCACACTTCCTCCCCCCCCCCCCCCCACACACATTTTTTTTTACACAAGTTATTCCTTTTTCAATCATCGTACACACCGTTGATGTAAAAGTTGTAATTTCTTCCCAATTTTAAAATATAACTACTGTAGTGAATACAATACATGTAATAATGATATTGATGTAATCTTTATTATAATATCGGAGGCCGGCTAAGCCTAAAGGAAAGCCTAAAGGAAAGCCACTTCTCGCCTCCTCGCGCCCGCATTGAAAATGTACTCTCTTACTCTACCTACAGCCAAAAAGGAGCCAGGCATGAGTGGTCGATCAATTTGACAAGTCGTCGGGAAAATGTCCCGGGAAATGTGACCAGCCCCGTGCATAGCACGGGCTTCCTCTAGTACGTAACAATGACAATAAAATACTATGTCTGAATAATATGCAGAATGCTTCAGCTTGGTTTTTCAAACAGTAATTCTAGCTGTCCATTCAGGTTTCGAGATTTCTTCCATGACTCTGCATTTTCCTTAATCCATTTAGTCTTGGAAATTCAGCTTTCCCATCACTGGCCTGGAACCGACTAAGCTAACGTGGACAGCGGCAGTTTATTTTTTTTATCACTTATAAAACATGGTTGTTTTATTCTGCGGTGCATTACAAAACTGCTACGCAAATTAATATTTTGTGATGCAAAAGTGTAATTCTGGAGCAAATTGTGACGCGATAGCACACTATAAAATATTTTCAAGTTTCTGGTTTTGCATATAGCTTCCAGTGATTGCATGATGGACAACATTTTGTTGTGATACGATTTACCAGTTTATAGTAATTTCTTTTAACAATTCCTTTTTTCGACTTCATTCGTGTAAGTATGTTTTTATTCCACCAAAAAAGGTGAAGTGGTGTGGGTGTGAAGTGGAACCAGCAACCATGGAAAAAAATCATTCCTACCACATAATTCTCTATGCTGTAATTCACAAGTGCCTTACAACGCTGTCAATTGTAAACATATATCGCATGTTTCGGTGCTAAATGTTTGTATTCTCAGCAAAAACCAAAGTTGTGCCTAACCACAGCAATTTTGAAAAAATTTACCTCTCTTAAAATCACAATGGTGAAACTTATTTTTCTGCACAAACAATAAAAGTCATGTTGGCATTTGATTCACAGCTGTAAAATTTCAAAAATTACACAAATTTAATGAACTACTTTCTTTTTATTTTACACCATGAGTAAAATCAGTAAAACATATTCAAGTTACCAGTACCTGGTCAACATAAAGTTTGACGGTTTTTTTTTTTTTTTACCTACTACTTTTAGAAATATTGCCGCTCTCTAATATTGTAGGAAAACTTGTCGATCAACACGTGGCTAGTCTTATTCTGAACTCGACTTGACCAGTGATAGAAAATCAATAATTTTTTCCAGCTTTTCGTTTAAAGAGTCCTGACGCTATTACGTTAATCAGCACGAAGTGCAATCTAATGCAAATTATTATTATTAGCCCTTTCGTGGGAAGCGAGTTTGATTCTGAAAGTTTAAACCATCACCAGAAGTTTCTTGGCCAACTTTCCAACTTATTGGGTTCGAATCATAGTAAGGTGGCATGTTAATACCTACACTGCATTTCAAACTCTTCCCTGCCTCCATCCCAAAAAAATATGCACACGTTCAAATTGTTTAAAGATTAATACTAAACTGGACTGAACTGACAGAACGTGCAATGGGGCCCAAAACAGAACTAAACGTCATCAACCAGATACCAACTTACCATCACACCAAGTAAATTGTATTGTAAGAGGAATCACAAATTAAACAGCAGCCTACCACAGCTACAAACAAAATCGTAACTATTGTTAAAACAAAGGACAATTTACACATTACGAGATGATTCCAACACAATGAAAGTCAACAATACATGAAAACACCTGTAAGTCATATTGCAATAACTTTGTACAGATTTACTTTGCAAACTATATACATAATTTATGCTTAAATAAATGCAATACACTGTGTAGCCAATTGCTTTTAGTACCAAATGCCAACTACAGTGAGTACAATTAGAATTCGCCACTGAACAGGGCAGACCGTAAATTACCATAAATTAAACACAGAATCAAACAACGGCTGTGTGATGTAACTTCGATCAAAGCAACTAATTAGTAAAACGTAGTAATAAGTTTCTCTTTTCCCTTAATCTAAAAAAATCCAAGAAATAAGTTTGCCAGAAACAACAAAGTTTTCCCCTTACTTTACGACCAATGTAACACGGGTTTTTGGACTATTTCGTTTTCCAACTATGGAAAGTCTTCAAACACAAAGGTCTGCTTACCCCAGTACACCAAGTATTAAATACTGTGCATGCACAGTTATTTTTCAGTCGTTTTTAACAGTGCTAATGTAAGCAGTTATAACGAGAATAATTCCAAAATTTTGGCATATAAGTGCTTATGTTTATGGTTATCTGATTTTCTCCATATAAAATGGTTTCAGTAATACACTGTTCAAAAAGAAGGTATGCATTAACAAGGCTACAAGAAATGCAGGTATGAAATTACAGCATGGCTTATGCCTTGGTGAAAGTTATTTCAGGCAAACTATTGCTTGTGAATCACTATACAGAACAGCTTCCAGTCTTAAAGACTCTTAGACCTTAGCAATAACATAGCAACTGACTTTTCACATTAGTCCTTGAGCTGGCTTATTAAGCTATTTGTGCCTTTGGCACTAATGAGTATCATACACTGTACACAATATCTACAAGCTCAGAATATAACTCTCTAATATACAAATAATAAATTCGATTGCCAAAGAAACAAAGTGGAAGGGTAGAATGCTAAAAATAAGTAAATAAGATACTGAAGTTTGAGCTTAGCACGATAACATTTGGCAAATTTCTACCATTTAGCATCGAATTGTCTTGGCACTGGTGAGGAACATAAGTTCCCTTCTATTCATTACTATCAGCTGCACTTAACTGTGCTACCTGAATGAGGTTTCATTGAAGGCCCAGTTATTGTTCTCAATGAACTGCATCTTCCTCGGCATGGACGCAATACGTCGGAAGAGGACGAGATTTAATATTTTCTTTCAAATTTGCTGCACGGTCATCATCCTGATTAATACTTTCTTTTTCCTAGGATTTATACAAAACAAATATTAAAATTTAGTTAATAAATGTATTACTCCGAAGGGACAACAAAACAAGATTTCAATGCAGTTCATTTTAGTCATTTTCACAAAACTTAAATACTCTAGGCCATTAAAAAAAGAAAAGTTGGTTCTCAGGCCCTCCCGCACTGATTTTTTGACGAGAAATAAAAAGAAACGACGCGGCAAAAATAGCAGTTACAGAACCAAAATAGCCCTTAGCAGAAATGGGCTTTAATGCAGACTGCTTGCTTCGTTTAGCTCTTAGCAGGCTCGCTTCATCGGCTCCTGCCCTTAGTGAGAAGTTGAAATATAAAATTACCATTTTTCGTTAAATAATTGTTTGAACACGTGGTCGTGGTAAGAAGCATTAAAAGGCAGTATTCATTATTTTACCCAAACTAAAAAATAATTCCCCAAAATGTACGGA
>JAHWFP010153134.1:0-11788 GCA_023313725.1 Lithobius niger | reverse complement strand
ATATATATATATATATATATATATATATATATATATATATAGACTAAAAGCGCCAATGTTTTTCCCATGTACGGCTAACAAAATACTCGATGTGCCTTGGAATGGAACACACAATTCCCACTATCTCACTATGGAGGTGTGACAAGCTGCTAACTGAAGCCATATGGCACCAGAAGGAGAGAGGGATAATTTTGCTAGGTACAGTCGACATCGCTTACAAAGAATCTAAAGGGACAGTGAAAAAGCTACCTTATAACCATAAATTCTTTATATCCGGAAGAGGATAACACTAAATCTGTTAGAATGGTTATTTACAATCTGTTCTTTATAAGCAGTAATTCTTTAAAACCGAGTTCTTTATAAACGGGTCCTACTGTAATTCCAATCAGAAATTCCTAGGATCTCTTACATGCCAAAATCAACATGAGCACGAGGCAACCCGAAAATGCTGAAAATGCCTGGGGTGGCTGAGGTCAGGCTTGAACCCGGGACCACTTGCATGTGAGATTAAGTCATGTGAACCATCAGACCACCCTGCACCATTCCCACTCTCAGTGGGAAGCCCATTTTTATTTCGGCCTCTGAGTGCTTAAGACTAAAACTGGGAAATTTTTCTTAAAACTTTATTTTAAAATTTAGCCTCCATCTTAGGTTAGTTTTCACAATAGTTACATAAGACATGCCCACACAGAAACATGTTAAAACGAAGGTGACATTCTTTCATTTTTAGAGCAGCCTGTAGCAAGTAGACAAAAAAAAAGCTACAAGTCTTTCAAGGAACAATATTTCAATATTTCGTTAAGTTTATAACCGCAGTAAACCGGGCTCAATGAAGTGGTGTAGTGAAAATACAGTGGCACTCCATGGGACACGGGCTTGCACGGACCAACGGAAAGAGTGGCAGAAAGTAGTTCCTACATTTAAACTAATTCACCGTGGGATATGTATAATTGTAGAATTACAACAGAATAGTTTCTAGGCGCCATATTTTAAAATGGGATTTACAGCCAGGGATTTGACAAATGGTAGATAAATGAAGCCTAGTATTTACAAAAAAAATAAGACGCAATTCGTTTGTCAAGTTTGTCAATAAGTAACATCCCTTTACACATTAGTCTCACCTGATTATGAGTTTGATAGTGATGCCATAAATATTCCTTGGAAGTAAAGCCAGCATCACAGATGTCACAAACAAATGGTCTGAGCTGCACGTGAGTCATCATATGCTGCAAGTAACAAAATGCATTAATGTATTCACATAATTAACTACATTAAACTATATACAATAAATAAAACTTGGGAGTCAATTAAGTAATTATAGGTAAAGGCTGTAGCCACTTACGACAAGGCTACAAAACCTAACCGCTCACGTCTACAGAAAGAATTTGCACTTCTACATCAAAAGAAGGTAAAACATAGATGATCTACTTTTTTTACTGTAGCTTTAGAAAATTTATTTACAATTTTTGTAACATATATTTATAACTAGAGGAAGCCCGTGCTATGCACGGGGCCGGTCACATTTCCCGGGACATTTTTTCGGCACTCTTCCCGACAACTTGTCAGATTGATCGACCACTCATGCCTGGCTCCCGTTTGGCTGCAGATAGAATGGGAGAGTGCATTTTCAATGCGGGCGCGAGGAGGGGAGAAGTGGTTTTCCTTTTAGTCTTCCTTTTAGCTGGCCTCTGAGATTATTAAATAGATGCCAGCTTATTTTACGAATTGCAGGGCCCGAACCTGCTTAATTTTAGTTTTTATTGCCTAACCGAAAATATACATTACCTGTTTTAATGTAGCAGATTCCCCCTGTGAGCTTATTTTCCCCTAGAGTCTTGAAAGTTGTCTTCCCTGCCAAGCTCGTACGGTACTACGCATGTGCGAGGCTTGCTTATATAAGCTTCCGTGCAGCGGCTATTGGCATCATTTCTCCTCCTTCCAGAACCTAGCTCATGGAGGGGAGGCTTGGGCGGGAGTTAAGGTAATGTATATTTTCGGTTAGGCAATAAAAACTAAAATTAAGCAGGTTCGGGCCCTGCAATTTTAGTCTTTTTATAGCCGACGAAAATATACATTACCTGTTTTGATGTAGCAGACTTTGTCACCCGGCGTAGGGCTAGGTTCGGAGTTCTCCCGCAGTACGAGTCGGCACCCCCAGGAAAGAATCTTTCCTAATGAAGACCATCCTGCTGTCCCAACCACTTTCACTCACTTGAGGTAAACCGTAGCATGTCGGAACCCATGCTAAAGTAATGGGAAGTTTGGTAAGAGTGAGATTGGGGAATCCGGTAAGCTCATTATACAATTTTAATTAGGTTAATAGTATTATCAGTTGCATGCAGAGGTCTTTACATACGGGGTACAAGGATAAGAAAACAACTAAATATGTTGAAAGCATCTCACCTTGTGGGAAGGTGGCTTGACACAGAAGAACTTGAAGAAGAGGCCGGAGGGTGAAGATGTGGAGGCAAAATGTTGGTTGAACGGAGGGTATGAAAGAGGAGACCCGGAAGGCCAACGTTGCATCAACTGGTAGAAGGTAAACTTTTGAAAGGTGAGGCATAGCAGAAAAGACGATGTTGCAATTCCGTTGATGGTTATTGGAACGGAGGGTGAAATCAAGGATGTAATGTAGAGCAAATGATAATAGTTAATCAGGTAGGACTAGTATAATCGGACGCCTCCCTCTATTTTTTTTATTTTTTTTGGATATCTTCTTGCGGAAGCGGAGGAAAAGTTGAATGTAAAAAAAAGGGGAAGGTCCTGGTGTAGCAGGTAGGTTATAGTTGCAGTACTGCCTCCATCCATGGTGGAAGAGGAGGTAGAATATCTTAGATTCTCTTGAGGAGGTAAGTTTTCTTGTCAGAACAGAAGAGTGAGAGTGCTTACAGTATCTTCCAAAATCCTAGGGCTATGCCTGTGGTCGTAGTCCGGCATGAGGGGCACGGTAGGAAACGGAGGCGGAGGGATTACTGCCGGTGGAGGAGCATCCGCATAAGGAGGCAGAGGACGCAAATTTGATGGTTATTTGTTGGAGAGGAGGTACGGCTGGAGGGCTGTGCAATAGGATGCGCAGATGGAGGTGACGCGGAGGGATATCATACCCTTCCCAATGAAACAACAGTATTTAATGCTGGAGGGAGGATAGGTGAAAGCCGATAGGAGGCACTGAAACGATTCATTTGAAGTAGACTGTGCGGAGGCAGCGTGCAATGGGGGAGAAGACGAGGAACGTTGCTAATCTGAACTGATCCGCCTTCCGCCCAAATGCAAGGAAGACGTGAACCGACTTGGGTATCGCAAAGTTTTGTGTTCCAGTCGTCTTGAAAGTGTCAATCCTCCTATCTCCATGGTCGTTGGCGGCGGAGCGAAGGGTGGATGACGAGTGGAGGCAAAGAATCCATTGGTGATGCGTAGTGTGGGAATGGTAAGTTGAGTTATGAAGATTCCGTGGCTACTCCTCAGAGTAAGAGTGTGGAGTTGAAGAAGGTCCGCGTAAACCAATTCATGGCGTGGTAAGTAGCGAAGCAGCCTCTCCGGAACACTCGGTTGATGCGGAGAGCCAGCTGGAGAGCATCATACGGAGGAGGGTCAGTGTATAACCTTCCACATAGTGTATTGGCTATAGCACCAAGGACGTCCGCTTAGGATGCAGCTCGGAGGCTTAGTCGGAGGACACAGTCATTGTCGCGGATGACAAAACCGGGAACCGCTGCTCGAGGGAGGTAGAGAGAGGAACTGAGATTCAACATTGTGTTTGCTGTCAGGAATTCTGATTGAGAATAGGTGTCAAATTGTGTGGGTTGGCTGTACCATTGCTTATAGGGCGGAAGAAGCAATTCCCACAGCCTGGGCAAGGCGGAGGATGATCTTTATCTAACTCAAGATGTGAACCATTTCTGAGGAGGACGCCTCTATTGCGGAGGAGAGTTGTTGCAAACGTTGGGTGTTGTTAATTGTCCTAACAGTGGAGGCTGACAGGTTAGCTGGTTACGGAGGCCAAAAGTAAAACCTGTAGCGAGGCTTCCGATTCGGATACTGAGTGGTTGGTGGAGGGATCATCCGTGGATGAGGAGGCTAGCATGGGTAAGGAAGCTGATTCGGAAGGAGGAATGATCGACTGTGAAGCGGGAACACAGGAGCCAGGATGGGACATATCACATTGCAACGGTGAGTCTCGAAGAAAAATGAGAGACGAAAGACATTCCGGAGGAATGGTGGAAGGGGTCGGTGGATTCACGGAGGGAGGAGAAGAACCATCCTCCATTGTCGGAACGGATGAAGGTCTCATTAATCCAGAAGCGGCGGAGGGCTGGAATGACTATTAAAGAAGGAGCGGAGGGAGTCCTCTGAGGAAGGGTGGCGTGTGGAACAGGAACAGCGTGGCGTAAGGCGAGGTACAAGGATTGGTCCTGTTGTGGGGCAGCATGTAGTACAGCTGCTCTGGTTGAAGGTAGAGAAAAGAACAGCGGGCTGCATAGTCGAAGGTTGTAATAAAAAGAAAGGAGGGCTGCGCAGTAAAATGCGCAGGTGGCGGCGGTGCGGAGGGATATCATACCCTTTGATGTAAGCAACAGCATGCAATGCTGAAGAGAAAGGAAGGCGAAAGCTGACATGTCAGTGGTCCATTGGTTCGTTGGGGAGCAGAACGTTTGGCTACAAAATGTTGAGAGGAACGTGAGGATAGGTCGAGTGGAGGTAATTGAGGATAGTCGGAAGAGGCCAACCTGGCTGCCACCCTCCGTGCATTGAGACGAAGTTTGAGACAGGCATATCGTTCTTCGGTGCGAGAGAGTTTGTCGGAAAGGGAACGTAGGTCCCATGTCGGAGGTGGTTAACCGCAAGGGATGGGAGATGTGTTCGTGGCACCATAAGGCCTGGAGAGTGACGGGCGGCGTCTCACGCAGCGCTCTTTAGCAAGAGGCATAGGAACGCAGAGGCGGAAGGCAGAAATGCGGAAGCGAAGTGAACGGTGTGGTGGCTAGAGAAGAAAGGATCTCTGTACAGGGAAGTAGCAAGAGAGGAGGATGTTGAATGCTATAGGCAATGTGGAAACTGCAACGATGCAGGATGATGTGAGGCGCGACGGTCGAGGTGCCATACACGAAGGAGGCTGCGCAGGAGGATGCGCAGAGGGCATGGTGTTAGTGTAGGTTGTGACAGGTGGTAAGAGCCCCACCTCCGTATTATAGACCAAGACCTAGTGGGAAAAATACGGGCTGACGCGATGCTGATGCTCTCACTTGGGATGCAATCTCCTCCCCCCCCCTCCTCCTGTCCGCCCGTCCTGGTACGGACGGAGGCCGAGCAGGGGAAGCGAGGGGCAACAATATTCCATGATGACACAAGCCGTCTTGGGCTAGGGACCAAGAGGAGCGGAGGGGCGGCGGAAGGAAGTGGACAAGAACGAAGGCACCTCCCATTCATGGGACGATAACGTACGTATGGCAAGAAGAGCACGCCAGCATGCAGAGGCTCGGAAGGGAGACCTGGTTGAGTCAGAAGGATGTTGTAGTCCAGTTGATTCTGTGAAACGGAAGGAGGGTAAGAAAGAACGTCCGTCTGTCATGTGGCGTGATGTTGTAACGAAAAACTCAGAACTTGTTCGAGGAACGGAGGTGCTGGAATCAAAAAATGGGACGTAGTGTCATGTTGAAGTGGTTCCAGAGAGGAATGGTAGACGAGAAAACATTCCGGAGGAATGATGGAAGAACATGGCAAGCCTAGTGAGGGCGGAGGAAAGCCATCCTTAATTAAAGGAACGGACGAAGTTAATATCTGCATTTTGAAAGTGAGCGAAAATGAGTTTCGAACTTTTTACGAATGTTAATCAAGAGTTTCAAAGTACTTCCAGTAACAGTTTTTTTCAGTCAAACGGACGAAGTATCCAGAAAACCGATGCAAAGCAACGGAACGCAGGATAATCTTGAAAGGAAGAGTGGAGGGAGGAGCCTTCCGCAGAACGGAGAGAGGCGTCTTCGGCAGAATGGAGGGAAGCGCCCTTCCACGGGCGGAGGCGGAGGGCAGAAGAACTGCATGTGGCAAAGGAATACAGTGATAAGAATGGAGCCCTTGTAAGGAGGACCGGCGCATGGACGAAAAGGACAGCGCATCATCCACTGGTCCGGACGAAAGCAGTGGGAGGCGGAACGACCATCTCTGGCGTAGGAGTGGAGGAACGCACCTTCCGCAGGACGACAGAAGGCGAAGGTGGAGGCGGAGCATCCATAGGATAATCCTGAAAGGCCGGATAATCCTGAAAGGAAGAGCGGAGGGATTAAGCGCCCGGCGGAGGCGGAGAGCAGAATGACTGCATGTGGTAAAGGAATGCAGTGATGAGAATGGAGTCTTTGTAAGGAAGATTGGTTGATGGACGAAAAGGCCGGCGCATTATTCACTGGTCCGGATGGAAGCAGTGGGATGCGAAACGACCACTCCTGGTGTAGAAGCGGAGGGACACACCCTCCACAGACGACGGAAGGCGGAGGCAGAGGAACGTCGAACGGGGACAGCTCAAAGAACGACCACGCGTGGCGATCGCCCTAGGAGAAATGATGCCAATAGCCGCTGCGCGGAAGCTTATATAAGCAAACCTCACACACGCGCAGTACGGTACGAGCTTGGCAGGGAAGACAACTTTCAAGACTCTAGGGGAAAATAAGCTCACAGGGGAAATCTGCTACATTAGAACAGGTAAAGTAAATTTTCGTCGGCTATAAAAAGAATGTTTACCGCCACTGTGTTATGAAAACCAAGTTTTTATGTCAATTATTATCAGCAAAGAGAAAACCTTTTGCGATACTCTTGGATTAACATGTTTTGTTTATATTTTTTTCTTTTTTACTGTGGAACATTTTATACTCTAGTGGTTTCTTGAACACTTCCCGACTTGAGGACGCGCACGAAATCCAAGTTTGTAAAATACTGAGGTTCTTATGTTTGACTTACTTGCTTTAGAGAGAAGTGAGTGCTGAATTTTTTATCACAGAGGTCGCAGCTAAAGTGTGCTAGCATGGAGCGCATTCGGTTTGGAGATGGGATATTACAAAGATGAGATGAATCATGGTCAACAACTCCCTCGCCAGCAGGAGAAACCGAGACCAACATACTGCAGCCACCCCTAGGAAACGAAAGCAAATTAAAATTGGATTAGGTTACTGATAAGAAAAATGCAATAAGAGCAATAGTTACACTGTCGTAATGTTCATACGCATCTAAGCTCTACCATCTTACGATGAGAATATTTTTTTAAAAATGGATTGTAGAGGTTAATTCACTAGCCTATGATTTTGGCAGAGGTTATTTTTATGGTGGTGCATAAGGCATACATGTTTAATAAATGACTGGCCTATGTTATACAGGGAAGCAGTAATCACCACGACTTCAGCCTTTTTGTAGACTATATTTTTAGACTAATTTCTAGACTACATTTTAAAGCCGTTGATGCAGTTCAAATTTTTCAGCAACATAGATTAGGGACTTGTACATTTCTGCTAGTTTCAGATGATTTCCTGAACTGAGGAAGGTGTATTTACTACCAATGAGCAATACACTTGTGGTACTACATTGCAGTGATGTTTGTGTAAAAAGAAGTAAGTACAATAACAGCAAAAAACATTTTCACAAAAATTAGTTTCTTGTTGTGTTCTATTTTATTGGTAAATCCAGATTTATAAGAACTACTGTATAACCCCGAATATATGACGAATCAAATATAAGAAAAGAAGCAGTTTTGGGCTTACATATTCTAAAGAAACAAATGGCTGTGATTATAAGACTGATGACTTTAGCAAGGCTATCATAAGGCTTAGTATTACATTTATTAGTTTGTATACTAATAAATTCACCCGCAATGGATTCAAAGCCCTAAATTCTAACAGCATCTTTGATTTTGGACTACGTACTTACTGAGGCCATTTTCAAAATATATTTAGTTTTTGCTAAATAATCCATAAACTATTGGAGCAACTGGCTTGAGATTAGCATTATTGGGTAGCTCTCGGTAAAACGATTCGAATGGTGTATTCAAACATCAAAATCGGCCAAAATTTGACCGAGTTATGGAATTGCACGCGAGTTAAAACAATACTGATATTTTAATGATATACATTTAAAAAAGAGTACCATCTTATAGTCAGGAGTATACGGCATCTTTCAGCTTGCTCAACCCCCACCACACAAACACATCTTTAAAAGCAATAATTCCTTAACCTCAAGTTCTCATAACCCCTGTCCAATGTACTGGGTTTTTTTAGTTAACTTACAAAATTCTTGCAGTCAAGTATTTAGACATGTGGGCCAAGTTTAAGTTTCCATTTTACACAAGAAAAAAATTCTAGTACCATTATTAATGTTGGGCAATCACTACTTGCAAAGTTTCAAACTGGATCAAGAAAAAGCTGTAAGGGTGCAGTCTGATTGATATCAATTAGAGGCAATACTACGGAGTAACAGAACTGGATGCTTTATTGAAACAGTTCAGTTGAAAAAAACAGTTCAGTTCAGTTCAGTTTGTTGAACTGGCAGCACCGTGATCCTCTAGTTGGTACATCTGTTGCAGCTATCAAGGGTATGGTAGGTTTACAAGCGTTTGGGACTGTAGGAACCTCCATTATAAGAGAGAACCGGCCAGTTCAACAAATCACAGAGAGAGCAAAGGGTTCAACTTAAAATACTATGTCGTTATTACGCCGGGGACTTTTAGTATCATTCACGGCGATAGCCAATATGATTGAAGCCCTCTCTCCAGCAAACTAAAACTATTCATTTCGCCGTTCCTACTCAATATATTTCGACCAAACTTGGCTAGATAGTAGATAGGTATGGAAGGTATTATTTATACCAACTTTTATGCAATTCCGAGCAAAAGTAAAAGTAGGGAGCCAAACGTCAATTTGAAAACTGTTCACTTGCTGTTGTTGTTCCTGTCTAACACAGTTTCAGAAAAAACTACTGCACCTACCTAAAATCTGAAACATGATCTAAGCCACAAATTTCCTTGGGCTTCATCCTCACAGAGACCACTTTTTCAATTGGTCGAGCCATTCCGGAGTGTAGGGACACTGAACGATCAGTTTGATTGTTTTACCCATTGTAATTAGGGAACAATGCCATAGGAAATACCCGAACCATTCTTCGTGCACATGTTATGGATTTGCTAAAAGTTAATTGCTGATGGGTGAAATGAAAGAATCCATGTTTCAGCTAAACGCATATAGTTTTAAACCAAACTAAGCTACGTTGTTAATTTCGAGCCCAATAGGCCTCGAAATTGGCAGCTAAAAACGATAGAATGGCGTATATATTTCGTAAATGCAGGCTTTCAGAGCCGAGTTGAATTGTTTCAAAGTGGGCAGCAACAATCAACTGTATGCATAAATCTTTGTGGCGCGACACCATAGCCGTAAAAAAGGTGTACGGATTACAAACAAAGACGTCAAGCACGCCATAAAAAAGGGGGGGGGGGGGGGTCATATGATTGAAGTTTCACTTTACTTGTGGAAATGTACATGGATAAAAATTGATGATTTTAAATTTAAATAATCAAATGTACAATTAAGAAAATTGTATCTGTTTAAGTGCTGTTGTGCATTACGAATCGTACATTTAAAACGTAAAGCACAACAGCACTTAACCCTTTTCTGCCCGTGCCGAACTGGATGATTTTTTAAGGTCTCGTATGGTAGTTGGGTCAGTAGCGGGATTCGAACCGGCATTCGCTTGGTTTGAAGACGAGAACGCTAACCACTGGGTTGTTGCTGGTCGCTTTGCTCAGGGTCCCCTGGGACCCTCACAAAGCTCGCGTTGCACGTTGGAACTTATTTTTTTTTGCCGTTCCGTAGCCGGATACCATTGGGCAGTAAAGGGTTAAACAGATGCTATTTTCTCAATTGTACATTTGATTATTTAAATTAAAAATCATCAATTTTTATCCGTGTACATTTTAACCAGTAAAGTGAAACTTCAATCATATTACCCCTTTTTTAATGGCACACTTGACGTTTTTGTTTGAAATAAAAATAAAACTGATTAAAGATATAATACTCACCCAGATTACCTCAATATTTTGCATCTCGTTCGAGTTGCATCTACAGGAGATTAAAACATGGTGATGAGCTGGTGAACAATGAATATGGGGTGACTGCTAAACTCGTGACTTGTGGCGGAAGTAGACTGATAATGTTGTATGCCTCCTGTTGGAGGTTACTGGTATGGTGTTGATGAATGAAGGTAGTTTCTAAAGATAATCTGTGGTCCTGTGGAGAAGAGAATTTTTACTTCCAAAATACTCTCACAACCAGACTCGCTTTAGAGACCACCTTCATTCATCAACACCACATCAATAACCTCCAACAGGTGGCATACAACATTATCAATCTACTTTCGCCTTTGCCTCTACCAGTAACTCCACAACAAGCCCCTTCCACTGCGCGAGTTTAGCAGTCACTCCATCTTCACCTTTCACCAGCTCATCATCATGTTTTCATCTCCTAAAGATGCAACTCTGACGAGATGTGAAATGCCGAGTTAATGGCAATCTTTAACAGCTGGGTGTGCATTATATTTTCAATCTGTTTTACCATGAATTTAAGGTGGCGAGATACATGCGTTTTAAAAAATATGTACAGGGTGTAATGTCAGGTCTGGCTAAATTTTCAAAGAATAGTCCACGAGCACACGTAAGACTAAAAATTCCTATGAACATGGGTCCGGAAATGCACCTATCGTTAGTTACAGCCCCCCCTCCAAAAGAAAGGTTTGGGGTAAAACATTGAAATTTCTCCATAATTCCTCACTAAATCTTTCCAAACCACTACAATTGGCAAATCCTTCTTGCAATTTCATTACTTCATAATGTAAATGTTAATTTGATGTCGCACAACTCTGAGGATGGGGCCGTATGGAGGTAGGGGAGGGGCCAAGGTGGTGAGGGGGGGGGGGACTTCTTTAGTTGCTTTACTGAAATAAACGTTGTGTCACCATGCTGAGCACCAGAAATTCCAATTTGGTATCGTCTTCATTTTAGAAAGGAGAATTCCGTGGATTTGTGCCTTTTGTGACTACAAAAATTGTTTAATGTGTCCACCATACGATCCAACACAGGCCACATACGTGCGTCCATACACAAGATGCATGTCAGCAAATTCCTGGAATGAACATACCTCCATAATATACGCACGTTTAACTCCTACCCTATTCACTGACTACAACGGCTTAATCACTTAGATGAAACTAATAACAGACAGCACTGTATAAAATGGACGATGGAATGAAAAAGGAAACGCGTTGATGGCTGCAGTGTGGCCGAAATCAATTTTCAGAGAATAGGACAGACACTTTGTTATGTGACAATGGCTAATAAAGGAAGAAGTTCAACGAGATACGAAAATAAACTAGTGGTCAAAAGAAATTTGTTAGCCAAAACCCACTTGGCTGGTTGAAATACGACCTAAATCAAAAGAAATGCGGCCAATGCGGCCAGTTCACTACTGTACACTCGGCTGTATCAATGTTTTCCAGCAAGGCTGGTAATGCTGTTGCTGGGTAGCCATGAAGTACTATTTTTGTTGTAATTTCTGGTCACATCATCTGCTTTGCAGGAAAGCTAGACAGAAAGGCTTACTGGATTTTTACGCAACTTGAACAGGAAGGCTTTCCATGGCCTTGTGTCTTGTTTTGATGTGTACTAGGATCCGTCATTAAGGTCTGGCTAGATCGTTTAGTTACCTGTAGTAATTGGTGACGTAATGTTTGTTTCAGTAAAGACCAAAGTCGTCCCCCCCCCCCC
>JAHWFP010153133.1:0-27895 GCA_023313725.1 Lithobius niger | reverse complement strand
TCCGTTCACAAATTACGTAACACTTTTTCGAGAAATTTAGACCTTTCGTACCCTTTGTAACACCAGTGTAACTCTCGGCATGAACCCCCACCTGAAAATACGTAACATTTTCTTACCACACGCCCCCCCCCCCCCCCCCCCCCCACCAATTCTAAAGTTTTTTGTGTGGATGAATTCTTTCTTATAAGTTGTGAATTAGTGCCTAGGGTCGCAATGACCAATGATTTAAAGAAAAAATTAAGGCGTAACCAGAAATTAGAAAAATACCATGCGCCACGGCTGTTTGCCGTGACGCACGCATCACGTGATTAGGCTTGTCCAGTCAGATGGCCGAAGAGCCGCTATTCTCTTTCGTCAGTGGCTAACTCATGATGACGTCATGGCAAACAGCCGTGGCTCGTGGTATAAAAGAATTTAGTTTAAAAGTAAAGAAAAAGTTTAACGTCAAATAATTTTGCGAAAATGAATGTGTTGCATACCACTTCGTCATACTTTCCCCTTCCCCATCATAACAGATAGTAACATATTTGCTCAATTCCCCTCTCTTCCCACTGCTAGTTTTACGTAATTTGTGAACGCTCCTTTATGTCGTTGTAGATAACATTTCTGTTACATTCTTGAATACTGTTCGGCTCGCTCACAAACCGTACTTGTTAAAATAATGTTAATGCATATTGATTGGTACTAAAGATTGGTTCTGTGCAGGAGTAATTTCTAATGTTTCTAGC
The DNA here is from genome assembly GCA_023313725.1 of Lithobius niger. NCBI lineage: Eukaryota > Metazoa > Arthropoda > Chilopoda > Lithobiomorpha > Lithobiidae > Lithobius > Lithobius niger. The sequence continues at coordinate 27,167 of JAHWFP010153133.1, read as the reverse complement.
AGAAAAGGCGCTTCACATTCAGTGTAGATACGAACCCATAGCGTGTATAATTACTCCCAGTGATAGGTGTAGATGGAATCCGACCATCTCCAGATGAATGTACTGTGTATCTAACCTGCGTCTGCCACTGGCAAAATACCGATTTCTTTCTTTGCACATCGACGAGCTACTGGCTGATATAAAATGAAACAATTGAATGTACCATCGTCGTTAATCTGTAATGGCCGCTATCTTGAAATCTGGGATATTTTGAAATTATGCTTGTTATCGTCCGACTTCCTTCATATTTAGAACAGATACGAAATAGTTGACACAAGTGAAACAATGAATGTGCCATCGTAACTAGTAATCTCTAATGGCCACCATCTTGAAATTGGGTGGCCATTTTGAAGGAACTCCGACGATAATTATGCTGATTATCGTCGGAGTTCCTTCAAATTTATACCGGAGACGAAATATTTAATACCAAATGAAACAATGAATGTGCCATCATCACTAGTAATCTCTAATGACCACCATCTTGAAATTGGGTGGCCATTTTGAAATTATGCTGATTATCGTCGGATTTCCTTCAAATTTATAACGGAGACGAAATAGTTGATACCAAGTGAAACAAGGAATATTCGATCGTCACTATAATGCTAATGGCCGCCATCTTGAAAACAGTCGGCTACTTTTGAAATTATGCTTATTATCGTCTGATTTCCTTCAAACTAACAACATAAACGATATAGGTGATACCAACTGAAACAATGAATGTGCTATCGTCACTTGTAATCTCTAATGGTCACCATCTTGAAATCAGACGGCCATTTTGAAATTATACTTATTATATTCCGAATTTCTTCAAATTTAGAATGAACACGACATAGTTGTTAACAATTGGAACAGTGAATGCGCCATCGCCATCTTGCAATCAAGCAACCATCGACATCAATAATATCATATAATGTGCGTGCGTGCGTGTTTGTACCTCTACTCCTCTGGAACCAAGGCACCTACAAAGATGGGAGTAGGACCAAACGAAAGATAATTAAATTGCGCTTCGGTTAGGCCTATTTTCATCGCTGTAACATGATATTATGACCCTCAAATATGCGAAATAACCTGAAAAAAGTAACATCAAAGTTGTTTTTTTTTCTCTCACGACGTTTGCTCATGACGTCATGGTTTGTTCATGCAAACCACCTCGAGCGAGGCGAGATGACCTGAAAAAGGATGCACGCAATAAATACTCTAAAAGGACGACGTATTTTGCAAAATACCATAATAGATCTTAAAACCGGTTTTGTATCAACTGACTTGACGCATGGGAAAATCAAAACCATATGCCTGGTTTTAAAAGGGTGTCAAACAGTCGTGTTTCTGAACCACGGAGGTGCGTGGATTGAGCGAGCAAAGCGCGCGATTCTACGTTGACTAAACTTTTCCAGTGAATATTTCGCTTTGCTCACTCAATCTATCATCTCTCACCTTCGTAGAGGTTACTTCTGGAGGAGAAGACGTACAAACGTGCAAACAAACAAATCGTATGTTTGGAATGATGTAGGTGAAATGTAAATATGCTAAAGAATGTGTCGAACCAACTGTGAGAAACAATCACAATCCGTCTGGAAAGTCCCCTGCAGACTGGCAGCACGTAATCTTAAGAGTAAGGGTCTAAAAGTCAAAACCTATCAGGAGCACGGACAAGCTTTGACAGTCAGGGTCTAGGTGAACGTTTTTATCAGTAAGACGCTGGTAAGCATTAGACTCTTACTACCCGGTGGTTAGCTTTCATCATACTAGAAAAGCAATAAATACATTTTGACGAAAAATTGTAAGAGGCCAACGTGAAGGTAAAGACCCATGTGGTAGTATGGTGTGCGTTTCCTGCTTTGATTTATATTGAAAAGCTTATTTTTACGTTTGGTAAATATGATACCATAATTATAATTATTACAAGAGAGCAATGGCTGTCATCATGAACCTTAAATCTACGAAATTAGTATAAAGACAGCTTTAAAGAAAATTCTATAAAGATATTCCAACACAAAATCCTGCCAAATCCTTACATACACACATTACGTCCGAATAGGCTAGAATTACAATTATAAAGTTCTATTTATAAAATTGGCTTACTAAGTCATTAAGCAAGTCTACTGTTAGTGGGGGTGTGCGTTGCCTGCATGCTTTACTTTCGTTTAAATGTTTTTCTTTTTCGGTTTAGAAACATGGCAGCGGATTGGCAGTAGAGAGCATTATTGATTGTCATCAACTATACCTTAAATGTACGAAATTTGTATAAAGATAATCAAAAATTCTAAAACATCAAAAGACTCATGCCACATTTTACAAGAAAATTGTGTTCTTAAAGTTCATTATCACCATCCTTTTTTTATTTTCATCATACACGACGATAGCTTTACTATATGCTTGAAGTCCTCTCTCCAGCAAAACTAAAACTATTAATTTCTCCGTTTTTAGTCAATATATTTCGACCAAACTTGGCCAGATAGTAGATAGCAACTTTTCCCAACTTAACACCAACTTTTACGCAATTCCGTGCAAGAGTAAACGTAGGGAGCCACACATAAATTTGAAAACTGTTCACTTTTTCTTCTTGTTGTTCTTAGCTGACACGGTTTCAGAAAAAACTACTGCACCTACCTAAAATCTGAAATATGATCTGAGCCAGAAATTTCCCTGGGCTTCAACTTTACAGGGACCACTTTTTCGATTGGTCGATCCATTCCGGAGTTACGGGACCCTAAACGATCATTTTGATTGTTTTACATTGTTTTAACCATTGTATTTAGGGAACAATGCCACTCAGCAAACTCCAGATTCATTATTCGTGCACGTGTTATGTCTTTGCTAAAAAGTTGATCGTTGAACGGTAAAAGGAAAGAATTAGTGTTTCAGCTAAACGCATATATTTTTAAACCAAACTAAGCTGCGTTGTCGGCCTCGAAATTGGCAGCTAAAAACGATATAATTGCGTATTTATTTCGCAGATTCAGGCTTTCAGAGCTGACTTGAATTGTTTCAAAGTGGCCAGCAACAATCGACTGCATGCATAAACCTTTGTTGCGCGACGACATAGCCGTAAAGGAGGTAAACGGATTACGAACAAAAACGTCATGTGTGCCGTAAAAAAGGGGGGTATATGATTGGATTTTCACTTATTAAAAAATACACGGATAAAAATTGATCATTTTCAATTGAAATAATCAAATGTACAATTGAGAAAATTGCATCTGTTAAGGTGCTGTGCTTTACGAATCATATATTTAAAACGTAAAGCAGGTTTGATTTCGTACTAATGTCTTGTTATTGCTTGTAGCTTCTTGTTAGTTTATTGTTAGTTTCTTGGCAAGTTCTTGTGTACTTCATGCTAGTTCGTTGCGAGTTTCATGTTAGGTTTTTCCCCCCATCAATCGAGCGTTAGTTTACAGCTGGTTTCAGGACACGTAGTTGCCAGTTTGATATTAGCTCTTTGTTGTGCCGAAACCTCTCCTCGTAAAAACAAACGATAAAGCCATTACTTATATCACATTTTTCATTGCTAGACTGTGTGCAGTAGGATAAGGGAAAGAGGTTATAGGGGCCTTTCCAGAAATGAGTCACACTTTGCAACTCAGTTTTTGCACTTAATGCTGGCTAAGTTATATTTGAAAAGAGAAATCGAAGACCTCACACCTTATTCGTAAAGTGCATGAAGCCCTGATCTTGGTTTGACCTGATGGGCTGCATGATCCTGTCAAGACTGAACGTATCATGGAAATAATTCTGGAAGAAGCAAGCGCAACTTCAGGAAATTTCAAGAAATATCAAAACGTGCTAGTTAATTGATGTTTTTCTTAATGCTATTTGGTTACAGACATAGTAAGAAAATTTGGACAAGATGTAGAGTTTATTGATCTTTTTATTTTACAGCAAATAAAAAAAATAAAATAAAACGAGCATCCATCACATCCCACTCCATCCCTTGTTTTCTTATGTGCAACCAACCTATGGATCATGTTTACACCTACGCCACTGATTACTGACATACGCCATGACTAGTGCGCTACTCAACGAAAATTGCCTTACATTCAATATTACTCACGTATTTGGGGCCGTTAAGGGATTATACACTTTAGTCCACGGCCATTTTCGTGCAGATGTTAAGAAAAACCTCCTTATGGCTTAGCTTCTTCGTAGTAAATATCTGACTTGATCTACTTTCAATAGCTTCCTTCGTTTAAGAATCCAAATGGACTACTTGGAACCAAGTATGTCAACTTATTCAGAACTTGTTTACAGGTATTATAACGGAAATGACCGTCCACTCCATTTTGTTTCTGTGAACGCCAGTAAGCACACGAAAGAAAACGTGGACAGACATTCAGCGGAATAAATCGATTCAATGGCACTTCGACCTTTGGTGTGAAAAACATTGACAAATAGCCAACAACAACACAGCAAGTAGCTAAAACGTTCCCACAGTCTGAAAGAAAAACGAACTGGGAAAATAATGGCAGTACATTTTGTTACAGCCATTATGTTTTTTTTTTACAACTAGCACTGAAATCCTAGCGTATTACATAGAAAGGTTATTGCTCCACCTTACACCTAACGTACTTATTTTTAATGCATGGTGAAGAAATATCTACCGCACTCCAGAAATCCACTAACTCTACACCATCATAGGCGCTAATGCTCCAACGTAATATATTATATCTATTACGGTACTGCCGACAAATCTGTTATTTTGATCAGCGCTGTGTCTTAAGTGTCGTTCTTGAAAAGGGGCCGTGTGCGCGACACAGGTGAGGCATAACGTCAAATCAAGCCAGCCAGGCTGCATTATTTCTATCGACTTTTAGCGTCACCCATTTCAAAGCCAGTTTGGGGCTTAGTTTTATTTATTTTTTTCCCCTTTTTCTCTCTAAAGCTTTGAGCGTTGGTGCAGCCGACGAGGCGTAACAACGTTTTATGTCCCCATGTTTTATGGATGTAATGACGGTTTCTGCCTCAAGAGTTTTTAACGTTTTTAAAGTTGAAACATCGCTAAAATGGATGATACTTTCGTATTACTTGGCTCCGTTGTTTGCCGAAACCCCCTTAAAGTGGATCCTCAAATCCAAGAAATTGTCATTTGCTCAACGGAAATTTAAAGTTCAGCTGTAAAATACGGTTTACGTCGCATACGAAAGATGGTGTTGGGGACGAGTTCTGATTTTAATAATTATTCTACGAACCAGTTTTATACGTGGCAGGCCTGTTTAGAGAATGTTCATTAAACGCTTACTTTTATTTAAGTGCTAGATGTCAGTCCCACCTCGTCGGTCTTGATCGAATAGCTAGTCACTGGGGATGACGGACTAATAGTTGAGGCGCGATAAGACATTTGAACTGACAGAGGGTGAAAGTTAAGTTGGATGAAGTTGCTTAATCAGTATAATGCCCTGATTTCTTCATTGTTTTAAAACATACCAAAGACATTGGTTCCACTGTCAAGGAATCTGTAAAGAGGCCCAATAAAAATATGCTTTTGATACCTATTTCACGTGCTTTATAATAACTTAGTGTACAATAGGGCACCTTATTGTTTCATTCATGAAAGGTAACTCTCATTCGAACCAGCGAACCAATGTGATTCTTCTTAATTTGTATGCCAAAAGAATAGTGTTACCTTATTCTCAAATACTGTAGCCGCAAGTGTCTCATTTAGGCATAGGCGCAGTAATAGGAATAAAAATGTCAACTTTACACCTACAATTTTTGAAGTTCTTCTCCCTAATTTCCAAAAACAAAAAATTAACCATCCTTTGTGTTTATTTCGCGGTTTATTTAACGCTATTCGTAGGAGGTTAAAATTATTAGATGGCAGACTATAAAATCAGCGCTGTTCAACAACAAATCCGAAACATGTGTGCCATTACTATCCTGTCATTGCCGTCTAAAAGGCGAAAATAAACGGAAAGTAGTAACAGACTTTCTATAATGGTAATGACAGCAAGTTAAAACAAGCGTTGTTATTGTTTATTACTAAAATAAAAAAAAAATGGTTATCCACAAAAAGGCTTTCTAATAACCTTAGAAAAACAATCAATGCCACCCCGATTCGGCTGAATCCCCTGGTTTTTGTATATAAAAATAAACAGTTTAAACAGTTTAGGTGACTTATGCCTGCCGCCTAAACTTTTTTTCCGTAAGAGTCGTAAATGTTTGGAATGCCCTTAAGGCAACAACTGTAGACCAGCCAACGGTGCAGGGATTTTGCCGTATGCCTAAACAGGAAAATCTCTACAAATTCCTGAAACGTCAGTATTTACCATCGTAGTCTTTTATTGTTTATGATGGTCTCTTTTCCTTTTCTCTTAGTTTGGCTCGGTATCAGCGGTTCAACACTCTTCCGAAGTCCTTCCACCTCTATGTGGAGAAATTATTATTATTATTATTATTATTATTATTATTATTATTATTATTATTATTATTATTAAATTGTTACAAATTAAGATTAATAAACCACTGTCACCAGGACATTGTCAAACCACATTAGTTAAAAGGACATACCGCGAGGGGTCCAACAAAAGCTTTACTAGTGTGCTAGATTTGCTGATTTATCTTTCATTTACAGTGATTTACGAGTGATTTACTGATTTGCCTGTGATTTATTGATTTACAGAGATTTACTGACTTGCAGATTTACCAATGATTTACACCTGTTAAACATACGGTGGTTATGATTTACAAGTTTGTCAGATCCCTGGAAATACCCTCTCGCTATTTTCGAGCATCCTGCGCGTATACAGCCTTGGAACATTTATATACGTTTGAATAGCAAAACCGTCTAGTGGGAAAACCGTACTTGAAAAAAAATACAGAGAAATAAAAGCATTTGCAACATATACAATATACAGTTGAACTAATGTTTCAAAACTGCGTCATACAAAAAAAGCCAAAATGGAGGGAGGTACCTTTAACCTAAAGGAAAGAAAAAAAACAGATAAACAGCGAAAAATGTACCCTAGAAATAACGTTGCACAATAAGCCACCTTTATGCACTTACGTTTCGTCGCAGTGGCATGATCCGGATTCGAACAGGCAACCACGTCCATCATTCATTTAATCAGTTTACTTAGGAAATGTGGCTGAAATCCCAATATTGATAATTTTGTTTTAATATTCTTAATCTGTCTTGATTAAAAAGGGTAAGTTTTGTTTAAGAAATGTGTTGGAACAAAATGTGGAATAGCAACAGCAATATCAACAATTTTGAATGAATTTTCTAGATTTCTTAATTGACTTACCTTGAATACTAGATTTATTTAAATAGTAATATGTTGGAAGAAGTGTAAAGAACGTTTGCAAGACAACAATGGGCTTATTTATTGAACTAATTGTGTGGAGTCCTAAGTCGTCTAAAGAAAACTAATGTAGACGAATCGGCTCAATTTTCTAAACTTACTGGAAGTTCAGAAGAAGAAAAAAAAGATCCAGCAGAGTGACGGGCAAAACCAGGGACTCAAGCCGGGAGAACTCCGATCATCGCAGTGGGCAAGCATATCCCAGAATAAATCCCGTAGTGGCTTAAGGAAGATTGTCATACAAAATGGCGCCATGGCTATGGCTGGAAGCGCGTCAAACCTTCCAATTTTTAAACACAAGGGTGCTGAATGGGACCCCTTTCTAACTACAAACAACAGTACAAACAACAGTACTGACTCCTACAAACAACAGTACTGATCTCTGCCTCGGCTCAGCCATAATGAATCCTCGGACATGATATATCTATCAGTGAACCAATCTAGATTGATTAATAACGCAACAAAGTTTGTAATTATGAAACACCGGATGGATCTAGGCGCTGATAAAGAGTTAGTTCTGTATGAAATTTACATACTTTTGCGAGATCGTAAGTGCATCCAAATATGGTCTTGACGTACCTTTTTTAAGTTAAACGAGCTATTATACACTAATCTGCTTAATTTTTTACTTAATTTTATGCTATTGAGTCACGTTGTGGAATACTTTCGTCAGTATGTATTGTGTTCCGCTGAAAGTGATGAAGTCCCGATTCCCGAAGTTCAAGGCTGCCGAAAATTATTATTAAAGGTAAATTATTGCGTTGCTTAAAAGTTTTACTTGTCGGGTGGTGAACTTTTATCAGCTTACCCTCTTTTTCCACAACATTTTTTATGTAGTTTTTCGTTTGTTGTAATGTCCTATGTGCCTGAATAACGGCGTTAGTAATACGGTTGTGAAAATCGAATTGTTGCCACTGTGGGGGGAGTCAATTGGCTAACCGTGGATCGAAGTTTGACCCAAATTACTAATCTCATTGTCTCAATGAGGGTCGGCACAAGGTTGACATTTGTGTTGTGTTGTTGAAGAAAACTATTTATAGGGGCGAATACAAACTATCACATGCCCTTGTTCGGCTTTATTTCTTGGTTTCTATTAGCAAGAATTTATAGGGTTTGGGAGGGAGAATTTGTAACTCTAAAAAGTCACTATTGAAACATGTTGGATTCGTCTCCATCAGTTCAGTTCGAGTTTTCAGAGGGCGCCACGTGTTCCACTGGTAATTTTGCTAATTTTTTTACCCCAAATCTAAGGTAAACTAAATTACAACAAAGGTAGACTATATAATAATTAAATTCAAGCTGGTTTCGTTTAGTTTAGTTTAGTTTTAAGCTAAAAATTGAGTAGAAATTCCCACATAAAACACATGGCGCCTTCTATAAACTAAGACTGAACTAATGTGAATGTATCCAAGACGTTTCAGTACGGGTCTCAGTCACAAATTCTACTCTCCAACCCTATAAATTCTTGCTATTAGTGTTACAAAAGTAAGCCGGAAATAAGCTAACAGCTATGCTCATGCGGCAGAAAGTGGCAAAGCCTTCTTTTAGCATCGACGTTTGACTTGAAAGACATGACTCAGATAAAAGTGAGTGTATAAAGTGGTTTTCACTTATACAACCGTAGGTTTAGTCTTTGATTTTGAAACTGTCTGTATGTTTATCTGTGCGTGCGTTTTTTTTTTCAAACTATTTAACAGATTGGAATAAAATTTTTCGGTATGGACTTGGGGATAGACGGGTGCTGCCGAAATGGTCATCCTTCTCTGAATACGAAAAAATGGAATTCGTAACGTAATGAATCATGGAGGAAGTAATAAGCCTCGGACTTATTTCGAGTTCAATTTCGGTTTCGATTACGAAACGCAGACGAAATGTGAGAAAAATCCACTTTGAAAGTAAGTTCACGTTATTGTTACAATACGCCAAGCACAAATACAACTTAAGAAAGGATTTCGAAGTCGTTTTGAGGAGCCTAAATTTAAAATCGGTTTTCCCATCACTTTGTGTACAGCTCGATCTACCTGCAGGGTCGGATTGGGGACTCACTGGAATGCAACTTGACAGAAGATTTTGTCAAAGTTTTCTGTTTTTTTTTTTTGGTTTTTTTTTTAACCCTCGGATGGTGTGCTTTGTGTGTGAATTGTGCGTATTTGTGCGATTTTTGGGAGGACCCTCACCACAGGAATGGGCTTCCTGTATTTAGGGTCTCTGCGCGGATGCCTGGATTCCCGGATGAGCCAGTCTAACACTGTCGGGCTGGATCGACGATTTAGCAGCAGCCGCCATCTTACGTGCGTGTGAATTCACATACGACAAAGCGATGTTGCACTTCCTTCGTCCGTTATGCGAGGGAAACTGAGCGTATTCCTATTGTATATTTGCTTGCTTCAGATAGAGTCGGTGAACCAGCACCAATTGCTGCCCACCACAAGCTAAACGTGCACTGCGTGCTTTGAGACGGGTCTAGGATACATCGGACAAGCACCGTTGACTTTCCAGAACAGTAGGCTTCAAACCAAAAGGACGTGGGACCGAATCCTACCAACTGATGACGGTATTAAATAAAAATCGTCCAAAAGTCGTCTGATGTAGCGAAAAGGTCCACAATAGCCATTATTCGTGTCTGAATGTCCGTATCTTCTGTTTAGGCGATATTTCCGTAAGTACAACACTTGAAGGGGAAAATTTGATTCAATGTGAATCCAACTTTCATCTACGTACAATGAATTTGTCACATTCGCTACCACCAATACGTCAAATGAAATAGAAGGTTAAGAGTCGAAGCGTTGTAAAGGCAAGTTTTCACAATTCTTAAGTTTCTGCAGTTTCTTATGTTAGAAACCAAAGAAATGCTTTAAGAATTGTGAAAACCTAAGAAACCTACTTAGAGATAACCACTGTGATATCCTTTAAAGGCAGTCTTCACGTAAAGGAAAATGTAACATTATGGTAACTTCGATACTAAAGGTTTGTCTGGTACGAAATCCAAAGCACAGACTGACTTAAAAACACATTTTTTAAGCCCAATCACCCGCCTTTTTGATTGGATGGAAGAATAAACCACCAAATTGAGAGCAATCGCAGTAGCCAATCGGATTCAATCTCAAGGTAATGGTTTAAAGTTCTCTCATCAACGATTGTCTTTTTGTCCCACAACTTTTAAGTTACAGAAAACAGCATCCTCATAAAGTTTGGGTGTGCACTTGGGCTCGAGGATATTTTCTCTCCAGGGTCAACTGATACGTTTTATCACTCTCCCGCGCCCCCCCCCAACAACAACAACCTGATAGTTTTTATGTCTCCCAACTGATCTTTCCAGAAGCAAATACCGTGCACAGGAGCCTATTTTAACATTGATAATTTTTTTCACTCCACGAATTCCGTTTCGAACAGAAAAACACCGACTGCTAAAACGAGGTGTTTTTATCAGCTCGGGAATGCAACAAGTGATTGAGAAACAAGTACCTCTACCTAAATTTCAACGGGTATATGGCTATGGAGGGGCTAAGACTAAAATGTTGTTAATTATCAGTGGCATTACGGCAAAACCTTGGACAAAACTATTAAAACACCGGGGCCTCTCTGGCTCACCCGTAACTCTGCTTGGAAATGGGTTGGGACTCTGGTACGCAACTCTCTTTTTTGCAACAATGGAATAGTACAAAAATAGTGAAACAAAAAACAGGAGTATAAGGCAAAAGCCGGTACTGACGTTATTGCTAAGTTGTTCCATCTATTGCAGATTCAACAGTGAAAAAAAAAAACAATTCTTAAACAAAATGGGAAAAACATGAATACTAAAAGAAATCCTCATTCCATTATTTGGCAGGGACCTTTCCTGCTCTTCCATTGGGTACGGCTCAACTTGAACTTTAATTTGTTTTTTCGTTCATCCCCTGGTAGAAAAAGAATGCGTTTTAACAATGGTGGTCAAAACAAGGTTGCTGGAATCGCCCGCCCGGCCCACCCTTGCTATAACCTATGCATTCAACCCCCTTTCCTACCATGTTTTCCATGTTAAATGCCCAGTTGCACAATTGATCGATCCTGTCACCAATCGAAGATCCAAACTGATAATGACAATTAACAATGGTGATAAGGCAAAGGGGATCGTGAACAACCATCACGCGCCAAAGGCTTAATGGATTTCCTAGCTTATCTTCAAACTCAGTAGTTAAAAAAAGGGCCCACCAAGCCAACATAATTTTGGAAAGTTTGTAAATCGACTGAGAAAGTTGTCTAAAAAGTAATTCAGGTTATTTGAATTTGTTGTTTATTGACAACCTGCACTTAAAGAATTTGCAGTAACCACTATTAAAACTGTTCGCTTACGCAGTTAGAGGTTAATCGGTTAATCCTTTCAGTCCGTACGGTGCTGTATGTCAACAATCGATGCGTGCGTTGGCAGGTTTTACTGAACGCACCACTACCAATAGAAACTAATCTCCCCAAAACAAAACTTGTTAGGATTACCGGTACGCTCTTTGGCCGTTTGAAGGGTGACCTCCCGTCAGGTCGATAACCCGTCAGATAGAAATGGTCGAACATCCCATGGGATAGAAATACCATCAGATAGAAAATGTTTACTTCCCGTTCTGATAGAATCTTTATCCCGTCAGATAGAATTTTCTTCCCAACAGATAGAGTTTTTTTGTACCGGGGAAAAAAAAAACTGGTTAACCAGTACTGCTTAACCAGTCCACAAAGGATCACCACAAAATATGAGTAGTACTTTTTTGTTTGTTTGTATTTCGAAACGTCCTGTCTTAAACTTAGAAAAAAGTTTGGAAGCGGAAAAGCTTCCGGACTTAAAAAAATTCTAGAGTGCAAGAGAGGACTCTGCCTCGGAACTGAAGAGTTTTCCGTCCATTATGAATTACTCTGTAAAATAAATGAATTAATGGTGTTTTGTGACTTCCCAAGTGTAGCAATATGAGCATAACACATCCTCATGTAAAAGAGTAATTTTAGTATTTAGGTAATACTTTAGGCGTTAGAATAAATGAAGAAAAAAAGTGAAACTTCTTTTTTATTACTAAAATAAATGTTAGACTACAGAACGCAAGCATCTCGCCAGCATTATGCACCATCATCGACTGTCACAGCATCAAAAGCGAACCTGGCAAGTTTCAATAACCCTAACATAAAATGTTGCTCATTAAGCACACTTCAATGCCATTCTTTATGGTGGTACAGATTCATTTTTCTGTAAAGAAAAACTAGAGGTACATGATAACTTAAAATTAGCGCTTAAATAATGATAATGCGATTATTTACTGCACGTTTCAGAGAGTCTCGTTACATCTTTAAACTTTGTACGCAAGCTCATATCAATCATTCTTAACGCTGGAAATTTTGTTTTAAATAATTCAGTTTCCTACGAGACAAAAAAAAAAAAAATTCCCGTTATATCGAAAAGAAATCCCATAAAGACTACGAACGAGATTGGATGGTATCTCACCTCTTCCAAGCCTGCGCGGAGTGCAGGCGGTAGTTGCGCCTATACTCATAACTGGTAATGGTTTGCCTTGGTGCTGCTGAGATGGCAAAAGCATTATCAGACTGTGGTAATGTGGTCCAAACCTTACATACACACTTTGAGCTATTGCAACGGGAATGAGGAATGTGCCTGAAAGGGTGGGCAGGGGATGAATGAACGGATTAAAACTATTAAGCTTAATGATTAAATATAAAAGTCCACAAGACTCGAATTAAAATTAATATCCACCATTTATTTGCAGAGGCTAAAACAGTCTCACAATTCCGTAAAATATTCAAAAACGGTTAAAATGCGCAAATCCGAAGCTCGTAAAATTGTTAGGTCTATAGTACTGGGATAAAATAATCGACGAAAACTACATTTAAAAAAAAAATTCGTTGCTGCGGAATAATAATAAGTTGGTTTGTTACACATTTGCAACTGGAGTGTGGAAAGGACCACCTGGGCCGTTGATCACCAACCAAAGCACCAAAACACACCAACACATCAAAACGCCAAAACACACCAACACATTCGCGAAGTTAATCGTACTGAATAATACCTTGGACGTTAAATGAAAACTTTTTCATCGTTACCGAAAGTAGCAATGTTATAGTTTTAAATCGAACTATTTATTAGTCAGTGCGATTAACTTGGCGAATGTTTTGGTGTGTTGATATCACTCCTTTGAAGGGCCGAACCATTCGGAACTTGGCGGTCTCTTTTACCAGTTTTTGTTTTTGATATAAAATTTGCAGCTGGTCTGGAAAGGCCAACCTTGACCGCTAATAACCAAAATTAAAAGTGATGAGTGTTTATATGCAGCCGTATATTGGCGGGAGGGGAAGGGGGTGCACCAACTGCGCAAAGGGTCGGGTGAAAAAAAGAAAAACATTAAATTAATTTTTTCACGAATTTTGAAAGGTTACATTTTCGCAAGGGACGCTTAAAGGATTCAAGGCGGCTTTGAGCAAATACAACCTGATCTCCGGGAGGCTGTTCCAGGGAGATCAGGGAAGTCAGTGAGCCTGTCTCAGTTCGCAAACTTGCGACAGTTTCTATTTACTCCATTTTTTACTAGTTTCAAAGAGTGGCCGCGAGTTCTTTCGCCTGATCGTACCTCAAAGAAAAAATAGTAGTCCAAATCTACAAGGCCGTGCAACAAGGAGAATGTCAGAGAACGGTCGGCGTGTAGCCTAACCGTCGTAATCAGAGGGACTAGAGATTTAAGAGAAGCAGTAACTCCGCGTAAGTTTTATTTCAGAGACCATCAAGGTGTCTTGTGAAAAAACGCTGTCCCGATTCCAAAAGCCTCAATGTCACCTAATAGGTAAGGGGACCAGACAGGGCTTGCATACTCCAACAATGGCCTCACATAAATCTTGAAGTAAAGATCTGAAGTCTCTTGAACCAAAGACCTTCTTTACGACAGCAGCTCACTGACGGGCCTGTTTTATGACATGTTTATAGTATTTTCTTTATTTTAAGTCAGATGTTAGCCAGAACCCTAGATTTTTAACGAGTGTGGTCTTTGGTAAAGGCTGGCCAGCCAATTAGGCGTAGTCATAACAGGGATTTGTACGTCAGATGTGGAATACAAATTATTGAAGTTGTGTTGAATTTATAAACCGAGTGCAGCACAAAATAAACACTTGTTCTGCTCAAAATTTGACCACCTCAAGATTCTCTTGCCATTAATCTAAGACGGAGTTAAAAAATACTGGATCAGTTTAAGAACATCAAAATACAAGATATAAGCTCCACACCAAAATTCAGATTAGAAAACGAAAAAGAATTCGTTTGATTCTTAACTGATCTGAAGTCAAAACAGTAAAGGAACACAACTAAACGTTCCTGTGAGGTTTCAGATACTGCAGTGTTGCTGTACTGTTTAGTCCACGCGAAACCGTAATGCTGTATTCAAATATTTATATCATTTTTTCTTTAGCGCACGATAGATCAGCTACTAATTGGAGCATTCTATTTAGATAAACGACATCGCTGGAAAATATAAAAAACTAATTATCTTAGTGGGCTTAGCACAACTCTACAGATAATTCAGGGTTCGTGCGAGTACTTGAAAACCTAGAAATGTCCTGGAAAGTAATAATAAAATTCCATCCTGGAGAAGTGATATATATATATCTTAAAATATGATATATATATTTCATCTATGTATTTCAGATACGTATTTCAGTAGGGTGATGAACGGAAAGTAGACGACGTGACTGAAGAACACTGAAAAAAAAATTAGCCAAGAAAGTAGTCGAGTGTGTGGCCTTACATTATTCTTCCTTTGTTTGGGCACGAAAAGTTTTAAAATTTGGGCACTGGCTTTAATTGTATTTACGTGTGTATAATGGTTGGATATAGCAGTAAGGTCTCACGTGGGCTAAAGAATACAGCAAATCAGCTGTATCTGAAACCTTACAGGAAAGTTTATTTCTGTTCCTTTGCTGTTTTGACTTCGGGTCAGTCAAACCTTTCCTTAAGCATTAAACGAGTTCGTTTTTGTTTTCAGATTCGTGCTACTTTAGCGGACCATGCAGTTTAGATTAACTTGTATTAATGTTTTCTATCTTTATCAATTGCGGTTTGCACCAACCAATATGGAAACAAACCTTTTAGGGCTCAAACGCACTAGGCGAACTAGGCCAGGTCGCTGCAGCCGATGAGAATGCTTACCGTTTATGTAAAACCAAGCACTAATAATTTTCATTGGCTGCAGCAACCTGACCGCGCGACCAGGTCGCCTAGTGCGTTCGAGCCCTTAATCTTCAGTCTAACGTGTTGCAGCTGGCGTTTGCTGATTGGCATTGTTGAATAATACCAATGTTTAAAAAAAATGTAAGACAATCAATTTGGTCGTTTAGAGTTCCATCACTGCTAAAGCCCTTGACCAATTAGAAAAGGCCTTTTGGAAAGTGTACATCTACAAAGCCATACCTGTAAAATGTGCTAAGAACCAGCCTTTTACGAAAAATTGTTTGACCTGTAGAGGGCGTAGCAGAAACGTATCGTGCCTGGAAGAAGATACAGTAATGAAAATTACGATTCCAGCTCAAGGCCAGATCTCCGATGTGACAAGCCGGAAATTAATGAAACACACGTTCACCAAGTCGAACAAAGCTCATATTCTAGTAGCCGAAACTATCGCCAGGACCCCATAAACTGTAATACAAGCCTATAGAGCAGTGACATTTGCCGCCATATTCGCACCAGATTGGCACCAGTATGGGTTTTGGAGGGCATAACTACAAGGTGCACTACATAAAAATGGAGGGAAAAACAACGGAAGAGAGGATTTCTTAGGCTTAAAAGAACGTTGTTTTCTCCAACAACAAAAATCGCGCGTTTTAAGTCTAATAAATCACTCTTCATACCATCGGCTTCAGTATGACGCCCTTCTGTTTCTCTCTGCAGTGCCCCTTGCAGCTAACCCATTAAGGCTCCAGCATAGAGTTATATACAATAATACTACGTCGTGTCACTGCTCTATAGTAAAACGGGCGCAGTGCGTTTCCTAACAGTGGTAGACCCTTTAAGTTACACTTGATGCAAAGAGGACATTCCCACCTTTCGAAGGAATCTAATAAAGCCATCGTTCTTAATTAGAAACGTCACAAGAGCAGTTGAAAGTTGAGAATGAGCAAAATATCGAATGGTGTACGTGAACTGTGATACAAGCCCCTATTAAAATGGGCCTTGCTCAATTCCTAACAGCGGTTGACCATTTAAATCACCCCCTTGCTGCAAAGAGGACATTCCCACCTTCCGAAAGGGTCTAATTTGAGGCATCCACCAACAACAACTTAGCAACTTAGCAACTTACCCAACTTAACCATTAACTTAACCATTAGCAACTTAGCAACAGTAGTTGAAAGTTGATAATGAGCAAAAAATCGAATGTGAACTGTGATACAAGCCCCTTGTAATGCTAACACACCTTGGTTCGTAAGAGTGGTAGACGCTTTGAATTACCCTTGATGTAAAGAAGGCATTCCCATATTCCGAATAAACCTAATTGGAGTCGTCTATCTAAATTAGAAATGGCACAGCTGTAGTTGAAAGTTGAAAATGAGCGAAATATCGAATGGTGCTGAGTTTTGTATTCTGTCTAGCAGATTAGCTCATTCTGTTATTCTAGGCCATTTATAGGTTTGATTCCAATCATGGACTATTTTTTTTTTATTCATCTATTTCTTAAACGAAGCAAACAGTCTGCGATACAGACAGGCCTTGTGCGGCGACAAGATACACAACTGAGAAAGACTGAACACTGAACAGGTACTACGCTTGTCTGGAATATGTATAGCCAGAATCCGTCCCGGTAACGCAATAGTTAAGAGCACTCAGCCCAGACAGCGGAAGTCCTCAAATTAGTGTACCTTGTCTTTTCACAAGATCAGAATGTAGACTCCTGCTTCGTTTTCCCTTTACCTTGTATTGTGATTTATTCATTATGTATAGCTCTATCTCATTTTAATCAGCTTTAGGACAAACACAGTCAACGTTTTGTGTGGTGTTGCCCGTCTCCTATTGAAGCTCACTGTCTTCATCTGTTGCAGATTGTGTCTTGATGTTTCAGGTTGTAGGCTCGAGTCCCATCACGGGACTATTTTTAAATTCTGTTTCTTATTGGAGCCATGAGAAACAGGTGAATCGCAAATATCATTTTAATTAGCTTTATGACATATAGGGTGATCAGTTAATTTGTGACGCTCAGCTTGATAGGTCAGCTTGATACTACTGAACGATATGTTACACATCACGACCAGTGTGATGTGATGAGGCCAAGAGGTACCTCTGATTGGACAAGAAATGGATGACCTTGCGAAATGTTATCAAGGCCATCCAACTGCTAACTTCTTAAATATGGATCACATACCATGAGTACAAATTAGGAATATGTAGGGAACAAAGAGACATTACCAATGCAAAAAAACGGAACGAAAATCTTACCAGATTTGCAGGACGTATATGATATACGTAAAATGGCAACTTTCGACCCCTTAATGGCATTCCATTCAAACGCTCCGTCGTGCAGGGAAGCATCGCCTTCAATTCAGGGGTCGAAAGTAGCCATTTTACGTACATCACAGGTCCTACAAATCTTGTCCGATTTTCGTTCTTACGTAATCACTCTGTATACAGTTAAACTTATATTTTAGGAAAGGAATTTTGGAAAGTGTTTGGCTTGTGTTAAGGTTAAATGTGAGACATGATGTTCTGTAGGTAAGCATCAACTGCCAAAATGTCCTTTCATAAATATTTTTTTTCTAAAGTGGTTAACGACATACCAATAACGTTCTTGAAAGTATCATGATTGTCGTTTCTTAATTTTCCAAACATCAAAGGTTGATGTGTAGTATGGAAACATGCACCCTGAGGCAAGTACTGCCAACATTATGTATGTGAGCTCCCTACTCTTCCCTCACGGATTTTACTTAGCCTAGTAACAACAGATTCATAGGGCTTTTATTTTATTTTGTTAAATATGGAGGACAATTGACAATTACCAACCTTACGATTGGTCAACGTGACATTAGCTGGGCCTTCTTTAGCTGCCTAAGATCATGTAAACTGTTGGACGACATTTTTGATCTGCGAGACTACAATGTGAGATGACGTTTTCCCAATGAGAAGCAGGTATATACGTGCCATTTGTGCGTATAATTAGGTTTGGTTGCCGGCAAACAGGCATTTCTTTAAACCAGCCATTTGACTGTTAACCACTCTAACCGGAACTTAGCCTCAGTAATGCAAGGATTCATGTATGTGTTGTAAAGTGAAATTTAACCACATTGAAGAATTGTTTATTTTGTAGCACCAAGATTTTTTTTTAGGGGAGTTTAGAGGATTATACAGTTAAACTGAAAACATTGGGGAGGGTGGGGGGGGGGGTCGGGACTTACTGGTGTGGGAGAAAGACACCAATCAGAAAGAATTCCAAGAATGTATGTATGGAATTTTTTCACTGTTTGCACTGTAAACTTTAGGGAATTACTTCTAGACAAATTTAATTCCCACGGGTCAAAAAGAGGCATATCCACCCCAACTACACCATGGATAATTTGGTAGTTAAGAATAGGATGAATTTTGGTTCTCCATAGTTCGAGTGGGTCAAGTTTAAGGAGCTGCAGACTTCTTCCATACGACAGGTAGCACAAGTTAGGCAATGCCTTGGTAAACCGTCGCTGGACTGCCTCTACCGCATCAATGTCATGAAGCAAATACGGGGACCAAACGGGCCTAGCGTGCTCTAATATTGGTCTGACATAGCCTTGAATGCCCAAACTTTGATTTCGCGGTCACCAGACGAAAAGCATCTGTTAACCAAAGCTACACGTGCATACGCTGATGCTGCAATTTTGCAACAGTGCAGGCTGAACTTAGTCCATCACAAAACCTGACCCCAAGATCTTTAGTTGTGCTACCCGAAGGGAGAAGGCAATTTTCAAGATAAAACGGTGTTACCGGATTTGAATTTCCGATATGCATATCTTAACATTTGGTTGAAGGAATTGGCAGTTGTCACTTGGCCGACCAACTAAACACGTAGTCAATCTCAAGGGCCAACAATGCGCCGTCATCAGTATCAATAACCGTCTTATTGATCTTAAGATAGTCTGCAAACTTTGACTTACAGAATTACAGACAGATGCAGGATTACATGATAAGTAGTTTAAATAGACCACAAACAACAATGGGCCCAAAACGGAACCCTGTGGTACGTGGCTAAAGAGATCCAAGGATGATGAAAGGGAATCATGGGCCAATACACACTGAGATCTGTTGTTAATAAATGCAGAGATCCATTTCAATAGCCTTCCACCGAAGCCTCAATTTCCAAGCTTAAAAAGCAGCTTGGAAAGTGAAACTGACTCAAAAACCTTCTTAAAATCGAAGTACACTGCATCAGTTGGGATTCCAACATCCAGGGTGCTCGTCCACTGATCGACATACATTAACAGTTGGTAATAAAGCCAAATTGTTCGTTAGCAAATTAAGTTATTAGATATCGGCGAATATTACCCAGGTTATTAACATTGTGAGTGTTAGGGGTAGAAGAGGAAATATCCCTTCTCCACCCCCTCCCCTTAGGACAAGAACCAGGGTCTTTATTCCAAGTAATTATGGAAATGGGAGGGGGGATTACACTTAAACTTCTGCAACTCAAAGTTACTATCCGATTGTAGCAAAACGCTTCCAACTATGATATACCAGCCCCTAGTAAAGTGGGTGTGGCCGTCTCTAACATTGGTAGACACTTTCAATGAGCCTTGATGCAAAGAAGACACTCTAATGAACTTAATTGGAGTCATCCACCTTAATTAAATGACAGCAGTTGAAAGTTGAAGTTAATATCGAATGGTGAACCACGACGTACTTGCACTGGACATAAAAACAACAATTCCCCTGGCTGCCACCGTGCAAGTCCTATTCGAATTTTTTTTAGCACTAAACAGCCAGTTTCTAGACGCTTACCCTCCGGCAACTAAGGTCAAGGGAGATGCATTGCAAAAATGAAAGGACTTGGCAGATAATCTGTCTAAAAGTAGTAAACAAGTTCTTGCCACTCAATGGACCCCGCCTTGTGGTTGTGGTTCCACCAAAGCAGAAGCGTGGACAGCTCGAGAAAGGAGGATTGTGGCGATTCATCTGTTTGGTAATTTTTAAAAAAGGAATCGGATTGCAAGTGAGGAGAGCAAATAAAAGCAGTTCGGAAAAAAACACTGTGGGATAAAAACACCTTTCAATTTGCAAAGCAGTGTATGTTATATTTGGGACTGTTCTATAGCAGAATAATAAAAATAGCATTTTTTTTAAAGGCACATAACTCCCTCCGGTATATTTTAACAGTTTCACTCGCTACATTACCGGAAATAGTTTTATATAAACTGATTTACCTTTCATTTGCTGGTCTGAGGGTACGATGCAGATGTCAGATAGTGGCGCGTGAATGTTATTAGGCTTGTTTTAAACGGCTCGGTCCGAGCGGTATATAACTCCCGCCACATCGCTGGCAAGCCGCGGCCCTGGAGGAAGGATAATTAATCCTTCGCTCATGTTTGCGACTTGGTCGTACGACGTTTCACGTTGCAGCGGCCCCGAAATGAGTATGACTAGTGTCGTAGAGCAATGCGCACTGCGGTCGTTTGAACTATATTTTAGCGTAGGTGACGCAGAGTAAAGCGGCCAGAACGGAGGGATTTATGTGCCTTTAATGTGTTTTTTTTTAAACAATAAAATTGGAGTTGTCAATATTGGCTTCCTGTCAAATCTTCTCCGTGGGAGTTTTCAACATCCAGGAAAACACCCCATTTCTGCCACGGACAAAGCCGTCTTTTAAATATTATTTTTTGTTAACAGTTATATTTTTATGCATCCTGGTCAAGAAAATTAAAAAAAAATAAAAACGGTTCATTGTCAAATAAAAAAAAATGCATGGACATGGGGTTACGTGTTGCATTAAACAGATTCAATGTCCATTACAGATCTGATGATTTCATTAGCAGTGCCAGTATGAATGCACGCAAACTTGCAAAGGCGAGCTGTCGACCCGCGCTGTCTGCATTTGTTGTATTGGCAGGTTGCAACTTGAATTGTTCACTCTATATGTGAAAAGCATGAAATTTGGTATGAATGCACATGAAGAGAATACCGGAAAAAAATAGCTATGGTATCAAGTTTAAAATCCCCCGGTATAAATTTGGTACCATAGCTATTTTTTTTCACGGTATACTCTTCATGTGCCTTCTACCAAATTTCATACTTTTCACATAGAGTGAATTCAAGTTGCAACCTGCCAATACAACAAATGCAGACAGAGCGGGTCGACAGCTCACCTTTGGAAGTTTGCGTGCATTCATACTGGCACTGCTAATGAAATCATCAGATCTCTAATGGACATTGCATCTGTTTAATGCAACACGTAACCCCACGTCCATGCATTTTTTTTCATTTGACCAGGATGCATTTTTTTTTTATTTTCTTCACCAGGATGTATAAGAATGTAACTGTTACCAAAAATAATATTTAAAAACGGCTTTGTCCTTGGTATAAATGGGGTGTTTTCCTGGATGTTGAAAACTACCGCGGAGAAGATTTGACAGGGGGATGAATGCGTCCTCTCCAACAACGTTTTTCTTTTGGTCGTAACTTCATTACCATTAGCAAACCAAAAGCATAATATGAAACAAAAAGTTCAGTACACAATTCTGGCAAAGAAAGGTGATGTACATTTTTACGTAAAAGCAGCCACTAAACCCCAAAATCAATCGTACTTTAAGTATATCACCCTAATTCGCCCAAGCGCTCCTTTTTTCGGATGATTGTTATAGTGATTTTCAGTTTCAGGGCACGTTTAAGCAACCACTCGCTTTTGCATTCTCGCAGCTAGAAGCTAGAAATCACCTCAAATTCCAACATGGCGGCGGTTTTATGTCTACTGCCTCGCAACGAAAACAGCAAATAACGTGAGTTCAGAAGCGTTTGGGAAAATTGTTTCGTCATGAGGAATTCTTTATATTATTGGCACGGATTATAAGACTGCAAGAATGTATTTACTCAAACTAAGTCGGATTTAGCTAATCCATTTAGCGTTGTTACCATGGCAATGTCACCTTTGCCATCGCGATTGAGTTCTAGCTGCGAGAATGCAAAGGCGAGTCGTTGCATAAACGCACCCTCAGAGTGCCTTGCGAACTGTCTAATAAGCCCAAAGCGGACATGCTTAGGATATTCTGAAAGGTAGTGCTCTATTTTTTCCATAAATTTTAACCAAAATTGTTTAACTTAAATAGGACCGTCCTACACCAAAGGTGAATAGGTTATGGCATAGTGCCAAAAGTGTGGAAATTTTCAATTTCAAAGTGTTCTTCCGAGCTCCCGAATACCTCAAAAGGGATATGCTTAGGATATTCTGAAAGGTGGGGATCTGCTGCTTTTCATCAATCCTAACAACGATTAATACTCACTGCTACAAAACCCTTTGATTTGCTCTCATTGTCGTGGGACAGATAACCCAGTTTCGATTCGTGCTCCCTAAAAATAAACTATAGCAACAACAATTTGCTAACCAATTTTGGGTTCCGGCTTCCTATAAATAACAACAACAACAACAACAACAATTTGCTGTAACCTCAGAACTTGAAAAGGATGTTAACTGGACACTTTCCTTTTCAGAATTTGCTGTAATTCTGCCTTTATGAAAGTATTGAGATTGACTGGTATTCATGTATGTGTTTCCCCTAACCCTAAACCAGCAAGACCTACCGGTTAAACGATAGCAAAATTTCATCTTTATTCACTGCACGGAAGAATATATTTTCATGATAGGTCTAGTAGCTAGCTAGCTAGTAATTAGGCAAATAGCAACGTTACACATACCACTTCAACAAGAAAACGTTAAGCTGTGTCACCAACAGTGACGTTATGTTGTCAGGTGACTAAAGTCTCCCGATAGTTTAGGCCTTTTCTGTCGCATTGTTATTTTGCTCATATGCCTGAATGCAGCCAAACTGCCCAGCTGTAAAAGACACAAATATCTAGTGGTCGCCATGCTCATATATATATCTTATCTGGGTAGGACGGGCGTTAATTAATAAATTTTGCTTGGGTACTAGAGGCTAATTTGCCTTTGCCGTTACCCCCTTTAATTAATTTAATTTAACGCCTGTACCATCAGCAAATTAAAAGCATAATGTGAAACAAAAAGTCCAGTACACAATTCTGGCAAGAGTCCGACAATTATGGCGTTGAATCTTTGTGGGTGACATACTAGCGTGTGTGTTGATACCCAGGTTGATAACTGTACGATGATTAAGCCAATATTTCCACTATCCTTTTTCAGTGACAGTTACTGCACAACAGACACAAAACAAGTAAAAAACGTCTTATTAGTGTTAAAACGTGTTACTCAAGCACACCCATGATAGCTCAGACAACACGCAACAATTTCCAAAGTTTGAAACATTTGCAACACACCAGACCTACGAGACCAACCAACTTAGCATGTCAACTTACGCATTGTAGATCTGGTACTTGCAGTCTGTAAACTTGTCAGACGGACACAAACGAATTGCTTGAAAGCGCCCCCGCCCGCGCTAACAAGAAGCTTAGTAAAGATTAAATCATACGATAATAGCGTTAAATGAAGAAACCAGTTGATATTTACAACATTCTTTGTGAACATAACTCAAAAATAACGTGAAAAAAAAAATTGGGCCCAGAATCTGCTCGAAATCGTAACTAATTAAAACTCCAAATGGATGAATATGTTCCTGGTTCTGTGTCATAATTTGGCAACCAAATTTTTCTTTCTTTCGCAGTTTCTCTTTAAATTGTGCCCGACAATGCTAACTCCAATATCATGCTTCATTATGCAGTTTTAATTACAGGTTTTTGTGTTGCAGGCAGTTAGCCTGGTGCAAGATTTCTTCAACATTTTTAAGTTGAAATAAACGCCTTTACGACATTTTGTATTCTGAGCAATGTATTCGACGAAGCTTCATCAATTACATCATTCGGTTCATTATTTTGTGGTGTAAAATGACTTCGGCACCAAGCCTGCCCCTACTCCCCCCCCCCCCCCACCAAAAAAACTTAATGGCGCGAAATTCCCGTCAACCCATCTATTTTTATTATTATTAGTATTAGTATTTTTCACTTTAAAAACAAAATTGAGATCTAATTTTGGGAACGGTTTTTTTAATAAGGGGTCTGGGGAAGAACTATGAGCAACTCCAGTGGGGGTCAGAGACCAAACCCTGGAAACTATAGGGCATTTTAACGCCATGTACTTCCCTATCTGGCTGTATAACGCGTCACTTTTTGCATGTTTTTAAGCCTTATTCTCAATGGCTTTTAACTCGAATTGTTTTCAATTTTATTTTTCATTTCCGTTACATAATTTAGAGTATTTTTCTGCATTTTTTAAACATGGGGATAAGGTAGGGCAAAAAAAAATTATTGTCAGAAATATTCAACTCCACAAGACTTCCCACGTCCTATCTATACAATACAGAGCCCATACTCTGATTGCCAAAATTCGGGCAGAATTTCGGATCAAACACTATGAGGACACTACAACAATCTCCACAATAATCTGTTGATGACCCGTGACTTTTAACTGATGGAGGAATAAGCTGCTAAGGTCAGGATTAGCGCCAAGGAAACTGAATATAGCAGTAAACTGCTAACTTGTTTTTGGTTAGGGCCACTACACCTTCGACCATACTGGCCTTGGCAGAGCCGTGTCTCAGTGGGCATGTGGGTTGTGAGGTCAGATAAGTTATGCAGCTTCTTGGTATTCCCAAAATAACCCACGTCAGATCGGCTGATCAATGCAATGGTTGTTTCCACGGGACTAAACATGGGTTCCTAAGTCCTACTGAAAAAAGCTCTGAAGAGCTTGGGTGGATTGCCTGTCGCCATCACGTATTGGATGTTGTACTGTCAAATGCGTTTATCATCGATGCAGGACCAATTTCTGGGCCGGACATAATACTATTTAAACGCTTCAAAAGCAGCTGGTCAAATATTGACAAGGGCAACTACGTGTCTGCCAGCGATGATCACTTTGTTGAAGGTCCACGAACAGAGATGCGAGTATTTTATACGGCAGTGTAAAAAAAATCATTACGCGATAACCACAGGTGGTTTCTTCTTCTTTCTCGTCGTGTCCGTTGATACGGAATTCAGATTTCGTGCACCTGGCGCAGTACACAATGCAAGACGGATGGCGAAGTCGATCTGCTCCTGAAGACGTTCTCGTGTAAGGATCATCATCAAACTAACAGCACCCGAGAAGTATATGATATCGCCCGCTTTCCGAGTGCTGGGATCTAACAATGTCGAGGGCGCGCAGCATGAGGAGAGCGGGCGATATCCTTCTTCTCACCCGTTTTGAAGATATCAGTCCGACGTACATTGTTGAGCGCAAGTAAGCGCGAGTGGAATCGAGTGGAAATGTTGCGTTTAGCCAGACGAAAATTTTTGTAGAATATTCGTTAGCCTAAGACGCAATGCTACACGCAACGAAAAGAGCAAAGTTTAATTTTGAAAGCGGTTGTAATGTTGTAATTGACATGAATTCTTAAACGATTTTGTTGACGTTTGAGGTGGTATTTAAACTTTTTTTTTATCCCTTTATGTTTTTTTATTCGTTTCTGTAAATTTATTACAGTTGCTTGTTTTCTTCCACTTTTCATTTAGCACAAACGGGGGCTGGGATCCACGTAGAGTTCCTTGATCCCAGCCCTCCCCCGCGGATCCCAGCACTCCTCGGCCTCGTTTATTGTTGCGATCCCGTCGTGCTGTATTGTTGTAAGAGGACTGAGAGCTTCAAAACGGGTGAGAAGTATAGGATATCGCCCGCTTTCCGAGTGCTGGGACCTAACAATGTCGAGGGCGTGCAGCATGAGGAAAGCGGGAGATATCATCCTTCTCACCCGTTTTGAAGCTATCAGTCCGACTACACTGTTGAGCGCAAGTGAGCGCGAGTGGAATACATTGTTACGTTTAGCCAGAAGAAAGTTTGTGTAGAATATTCGTTAAGACGCAATACAACACGCAACAAAAAGAAACAACGTTTAGTTTTGAAAGCGGTTGTAATGCTGTAATTAACATGAATTTCAACGAATTTTTTGACGTTTGAGGTGGCGTTGTTTTCAAAAATTGTTCCATGTAATTAATTATATTCGGTTCCTGTATTCCTTTTTTGTCATTTAATGAAATCTACGTTTGGAAAGCAGAGCAGTAGCAATGTTGTGAATTGCTGAACGTTTTTATTTTTGTATCTGTTATGTTTTTTTTTTTATTTGTTTCAGTATATTTATTACATTTGTTTGTTTTCTTCCACTTTTTATTTAACGCAAACGGGGGCTGGGATCCACGTGGAGCAGCCCGCAACCGTGGATCCCAGCACTCCTCGTCCTCGTTCATTGTTGCGATTCCGTCGTGCTGTATTGTTATAAGAGGACTGAGAGCTTCAAAACGGGTGAGAAAGCTCGTTCGTTACTGACACGAAGCGTTCATTGCAGAGCACACTTCTTAATAACTGCTACTTCTCACCCTGTTAAGTTAGGTCGGCAATCAAAGCGATTTCTCTTCATCTGTGACACTTTTCAGAGCACATCATCATCCATGCTCTTTTCGACGATCATATCTCTGATGAGACCAAAGCGGCTATGCTTGCCAACTTCTCCCGGCTGCCAAAAACAGGGACCCTCAAGTGAATCGCCAAGAAAAGCGTCAACCTCCCAAGTATCATTGGCGACATATTTTACCAACGGATCCTAGAAGTTGTTCAAACTCCTGCGCGCAAACGGCCGAAAGGAAACCAGGAC
>JAHWFP010153130.1:21342-42093 GCA_023313725.1 Lithobius niger | reverse complement strand
CTTTCTTCTTTACTTGTTTCCTTCTCAGCAGGCCTTACCTAATTTTTTCCCCTTGACTACTTCATTTCCTTCTTCTTCACTCCCACAATGGCTGCCTCGTTCATGTTTTGACCAGACTGCATGATGTAAGTTGACTATTTTAACGATTTTTCAATATACGTTTTACTTTGTTATTATCTAAATACGTTGCATTTGACCTTGTATTCTCGCAATACAATTTTTAACTGCTTATGCATTTTATGCATAAAAGCAGTTATTGAAATCGAGTTGGAGAGAAAAAGGACTCGCGTCGTGACGTCACTAGGACTATTGTCTAGTGACGTCGCGTCCCACTTGATTCGTTTTTTCGAACGGGTCAGTCGTATGGTCAGTGGTTACAGAAAGTTCTTGGAAAACCGGGAGAAATTGGTGATCGGGTAGGAGGATCTGGTGACGTGGTAGGAGGATCGAGTCATGGCGATTGACGTGCCGATTATCCCATGAGGATCGTTGTGACGGGTGAGGAGGGGCGGCTTGTGTGACGCAATGATGGTGGAAGGTAGTTCAGTGGCCTTCACAGGGAATGCGGAACACAGATCGGAAAGATGTTTGAAGGGGGGTGACGAGGTGGACGAACCATGGTTATTCGTGAAGGAGAGGCCCGAGCCGAACGTCGTGGAGGTACGTTACGTGCAGAAAGAAAAGTGATGGAACGGGATGCTTGTGAAGGTAAGATGTATCGTAATCTGTTGGAGGATCGGTAAGTTATGCTGCAGAGGATAAACCCAGGGAACCGGGAGTCGTGGCTACGACTGGTGAGCCATGCAGACCGAAGACAACCGATGGTAAGAATGTCGCAGCAAGAAATGATCCGATGGAGCGGTCGAGGATTGAAAGCGGGCCAGAGTGATGCAAGGTGAAGAGCAGCTTTCGGTAGGAAGACAAGTAGACTGGCCTGTAGAAGGACAGGTGCGGGGAACTTGAATTCTGGCTTGAAATCCCGTGGAGTGATAGCAGGACATGTGGTCCCTTGGGATGGAAGTAAGCAGGCGAGTTATTGGTGCCGTATATGAAGGGCGGATGATCGTCCCAGGAATCTTACACGATATTGGCTGTGGGATCGTGAGGGGAAGGGTGATGAAGACTGTAGAATGGGTAACCGTAGATACTGTAGGTCCGGTTGAAGGCCGGTTGTGTCTTGAGGATCCTTTCACGGGCGTTCCTTCGTTGTAGGCGAGGTCAGGAAACCTGAAAGATAACCAGGAACCGTAGAGGTAACCGGGAATCGAAGAGGTAACCGGGAACCGTAGAGGTAACCAGGGACCGCTTTTCTATAGTCTTGCGAAGGGAACGACGATTGTTTTCCGAGGTAGGTCGACTGCAGGGAATTGGCGAAGAGGTAACCGTGTTGTGCAGTTCACGGTGCTGAAAGAAAAGAATTTTGTTAGAGGCAACAGGAACCAGGAGGACCACGACCCGCCATGAGTTCAGGTCTTAACTGGAACGTGAGGAGAAATCCAATGGTGTAGGGTGAACCGTGGAAGACGATGTCTTGGTGGCAGTTCAGCTAGTCTTTACTTGTAACTTCAGCCTGGCATAGGCCAGTGTTTGCATGAACGAGTTCCTTGCTGTAGGGAACGAGAGTCGTTCATTGGAGTAGGTTGACCGTAGGTGATCGGCGATAGGTAACTGTCATGCGAAAGCCAGGGAACCGAGGATTCTGGAAAAAAAAAGATTTGCCAGAGGCAATAGGGAATCAAGTTGGTCATGATCCACCGAGCGTTCCAGAACAGCCTCCGAAGTCGGACGTGGCAAAGAAAACTGGTGAGGCGGACCATGGAGGGCGGAGCGAGGAGCCTTCTTGGGAGTGGCCCTCGTCTCGGGCATGATGGTAACCTGAAGGGAACAGGGAACCGTAAGGGTAACTGGGAACCGAAGGCAACCGGGAATCAGGGGCAATCGGGAACTTGAAAGGGAACCGAGTTCGGAGCGATGTTAACAGCGTGGCGTTGTAAAGAAGAAAAGGTGAGCATACTGCTCCGCTTCGGTTTATATATGAGGAGGCTGCGCAGTAGGATGCGCAGTAGGTAGCGACACGGAAGGACATCTTCGATTCAAGTTCTCTAAATCAAACAGCAATTGGAGAAGAGAAATGCTTTAAAAAAGGTAATGTAAATTTTCACGGCAACTAGAAACATGAAATTTGTTACGCAAGTTTTTCTTAACAGTAAAAAACGAATCAGCCATGGACCCTCACGAAATACCCCCAAATGCCATCAGCGCCTACTCCCTCCCTAGCATTCCTCTCCCCCTCCCAGGGGCTTGGGCAACAAATCGTACATATTAAGCTAAAAACATAAAATTTGGTGCACAAGTCATTCTTAGCAGCATAAATCGAATCAGCCATGGAACCCCCATGGAACCGTGCCCCCTCACTGAGGTTTGACCCACAAATTTTTGAAAATAGAGCTAAAAGCTTTAGATTTGGTATACACAAGTCATTCTTCGCAGTAGAAGTCGAACAAGTCATGAAACCCCCACGAAATACCCCAAAGGGCCCCCTAGTGCTCCCTTGGCCCCTTCCCTGATGCTTGACC
Source organism: Lithobius niger (assembly GCA_023313725.1). NCBI lineage: Eukaryota > Metazoa > Arthropoda > Chilopoda > Lithobiomorpha > Lithobiidae > Lithobius > Lithobius niger. Next base: position 39,517 of record JAHWFP010153130.1, on the reverse strand, counting down.
AACAAATTATTGCAGATCGGACTAAACGCTTGAATTGTGGCACACAACTCATTCTTAGCAGTACACATCGAACCAGCCACGGACCCCCCCCCCCCCGCAATATCCCCAAAGGTCTCCGCCCCCCCCCCCGGCCAAGGCTCGCCCCGTCTCCTCCCTGCGGCTTCACCAACAAATTATTGCAGATTGGGAGGGGGGGGGGATTGAGGCTTAATGGCGCGTCGACAACTTGGTCATTAGCGCCAACCTCAGTCACAGTGCAGTGGTCCGGGTTGCCACTGCACCACACATTACAGAGATGTTATCCAAACCCCTAATCTAAATCTTGTCATACATCTGTGCAGATTGGGCTGAAAATATGAAATTTGGTACATAAGGCATTTATAGTAGTATAAAAGTAAACTAGCTATGGAACCCATTCGAGATAATCAACAAGGCACCACAGCGGCACCCCCCCCCCCCCGTGCTCCCTCCGTGAGGCCTGAGCAACAAATTCTTGCAAATAGTGGTAAAAGAATGGAATTTGGTACGCAAGTCATTGTTAGCAGTAGAAATCAAACTAGCTATGGAACTTCCACGAAATCCTCAGTGCTTCCCCTATTCCCGTTCCATGAGGTTGATACCCGAAAAATTCTTGTTGATCGTACTGAAATCATGCATTTTATAACACCAATCATTCCTAGCAGTAGAAATTGAACCAGCCATGGATCCCCATGAAAAACCACCAAAGCCTCCCCCAGCATACCACCCCCCCCCCTCCTGTGCACCCCCGTGGTGCATCAATAACCAACAAATTCTTGCTGAATGTACTAAAAAATGCATTATAATGCAGTAGAAATCGAACTACATATGGAACCCCATGAGATACAATTCAATTTTTGCAGGAGGTACAGATGTATGACAAGATTTAGGTTAGGGGTTTGAATAATATCTCTGTAATGTGTGGTGCAGTGGCAACCGGGACCACTGCACTGTGACTGAGGTTGGCGCTAATGACCAAGCTGTCGACGCGCCATTAAGCCTCATTGCCCCCCCCCCCCCATGAGACACACCTCTTCCCAGTGCTTCCCTGTGTCCTCTCCATGTGGTTCACGATCAACAAATTCTTGTTCGATTCGTACTGCTAAGAATTACTTGTGTTCCAATTTACGTTTTAGAGCGATCAGCAAGAATTTGTTGGCCAATAACCTCATACAGGAGAGTGTGGTAGAGGAACAGGAAGGGGCCTTAGGGAGTATCTCGAGAGATTCCATAGCTAGCTCGATTTATAAGCTAAGAATTGATTTGTGTACCAAATTTGATGGTGCCATGAGAAATTGTGTACCAAATTAGCTCGATGTTCATGATTAGCCCCAATTCTGGCCCTTAACAGTTGTAGTACACAAGAAGATCGAACCAATGAACCGATGCTCAAGTTTTACAGCTTAAAACATAGGTATAAAGAAGGCCTATGACTTTTGAACGCTATTTTAATGTGACTACAATTATTGTTGTTCGTCTTGTTGGGGAAATTTCGCTCTCACCTAGAAATCGAACCAAAGTACCAATTTTTTGTGTTATTCTTGCTGAAACAAGGGAAAAATGGATATTAGTATTAAAAAACGCTCAAGCGCTTAAAATACGGATGTAAGCCTTAAAAAACTTAAAATATATTAGAAAAATAAACATGTAAGCCATCAGCGTCGCACTAATACGTGTAAAAGAAGCTCCAGCTTGTTTTTTGGGGTCGCTGGATATTCTTTTACACGTATTAGTGCGACGTTGATGGCTTACGTGTCTTTTGATAATATCTGTTCCTTTAGGGTGGCCGCACACCAAAATTGACAAAACGTCGCACGACAGGACATTTTTTCAAAACCAGTCTCAGCACGCTGCAGACGTCTCCAAAACTATAGGAATGAGCTGAGCGCCACACACCGGATGTGATGTTGTCGCGAGACGTCTTTAAGCGTCTTACGACAACAAAGCGAAGCTCCTTCTGGTTTCGTGCGACGGGGTCTCTCCACCAGATGCGACGTCTCACGACGTTTCGTCCTGCAACGACGTTTTGTCTACTTTGATGGCGGCCACCCTTAGGGCTTTTAAGTTTTTTAAGGCTTAAATCCGTATTTTATACGCTTAGCCGTTTTTTAATACTAATTCAGTTCTTCAATTAGGTCTTTGGGAGGCCAGACGAATTGTTTCCAAACTGTTTTCCGCCATTGGTTGCACGATTACTGCGAGACTGCCTGCAACATGCAGAATCAACTACGAATCGAGCTGATACATGCTAAATCTAGACACACGCTAGTGTGTTGCATCAAACAACAGACATGGATCATTTTTTACACAAAAAATGGGGGTCGGGGGAAGGACATACACATGATATACCAGACGGCAGCAATGAGAGTAAAAAAGAAGCGAAAAATCCAACAAATTAACCAAACAAAAAAAGGCTTTGCCATGAAGAAAAAGCACTAGAGCTCTTATTCCCATTGAACTCACAGCTGTGAAGGTACACAAATAAAAAAAAAACGTGTTATAATTATCTCGAATGAAACGAAATATAATTTGAACTCCAATTCCAGGGAATAAGGATTATGAAACGTCAGCTTCCATGCACATGCGTACGTACATGTACATCACTAATTAAACAAATAAAACGGTTGCCTGTTTCACACATTAAAATTACACACAAACTACACACACACACGAAACAGAACGAAAATCTAACACCATAAACACAAAACAAACGTCATAAACATCAAAACTACTACAAAATTTGAAATATTAAAAACGCACACATAAAATGAACACGACACATTTCAATAACAAATTCCGTTCCCTTGCTGACAGAACCAGTAAGTGAAAATAACCTTATTCCGTGGAGCAGGAGTTAGTTCGTTTCCTTCGAGTGAATTCTAATCCGGTTTTGTATTTGTGTGCTCTCACATATATGAGTTCCATGGGGATACGTGCTTTAATGCTTTTCTTATAAAAGGCAAAGCTGTTTTCTGTTCAGTTAATCTATCTACCTATCTATCTCTCAACCCGTTTTAATGAATTATGAGCTTCCAGTAGAAATATCAAATTTAATTTGAGTATGTTTGCATAAGACTGTATTGACAAATAATACAGTAGCTGTAGTAGCGTGTCAATAATAGGCTAAAGGTTCGAAAACCCGTGGCCTCTCCATGATGTGGTTTCTGTTACATGTTGAAGTTAAAAACAAAATGTGCTCAGAACACCAAGCATTTGTGTTAACTCTTTTATTTGGCATTACCCAACTTACAGTGATGAACATTAAACGTTGAAAATAAGTATTTTAAATTGAACCTCCTGTCAATGGATGGGATTAAATGTTTCTATAGCCATAGACTCTTTGGTGCCTAAGATTAATTTACAGAGCTACTTTTACAAGGCGAAATGCCAGCCGTTGCCTAACGACTAAACTGTGAACGGCCATTTTGCCAGAATGGTAATAACAATGGAATCTTTAGCCAAGCCATTGATTTGAGAGCGGATTCCTTAGGCCTAAAATACGCAATTTTTTTTTATTTTATTTGGCAGATCCAACAAATTCCAACAAATAAAATGTTTTTATCTCCCCTTCCCGATTTACAACCTTAATACATGTTTCGCTCTGATAGGGCTTACACATTTAGCTGTTGTTGCTTGGTCAGTGTCTATACCACACGCCATGGCTGTTTGCTATGACGTGCATATCACGTGATTGGGCTAGTCCAATCAGACGGTCGAACAGCCGTTGTTCTCGTTCGTCATTGGCTAACTCATGGTGACGTCACGGCAAACAGCCATTGCGCATGGTTTAGCTGACTTTACTCAGAATAGAATGGAGTAGAATATAATACAACAGAAGGTGTCAGCTTTTGAAGGCCCAAGCAGCAGATGTAGAAGGTTCCACCATCAAATCGGTTGTTTTTAGCCACATTAGGGAGGAAACCGGAAAAACCCGTACACACACACTTCCGTTCAACAAGATCGAACCTGGGCCTGCAGCCAGAGTTGTACAGCTTGGACCAAGACGCCTATCGAACCTGACGCCTCAGTGATTACGGTTTACGTGAGTATACCGCAAGGAAAAGAGAGGATATGAGCCGAGTAACAAAAGTAAGGTTAATTTGTCAACACGGACGGAATTATAAACACACCAACTCTATACAGTTAAGTACTTGAGGTTTAACAAACGTGATCATTAAGGTTGGTGTTTCATGAGCGGCCGACGCAGGGTAGAATATACAGGTTGTGTCAGTCTTTCTCGGAGAACGGTAAACATTCGGGTGAAATTAGTACCCTTACTTTCAACGATTTAGCGCCAGAGGGCGCTGTCGTCAATTAACAGGAAGAGCATAGCATCATGGAAATCGAAATTACTTAGCGCCACTAAAACAAATTAATCACGATAGGAACACAAAATTAACCGCTTGAAATATGTCTGAAATCAGATTAGGACATTAATTTTTTAAAGAAAGATCTGAACTGGCTGATCAAGTTTTATTTCTTAAAATCCACATTCAATTTTAAAATGGGTTGTCGTTACGAGTAGAGCTAAGTATAACGCATGGTTTTGTGTCCCGAGGAGCCGTGCTGCACGGCCGTTCAGGTTGAATCTTCTTGCGTGGTGTACGTTTATTGTAACGAACTATGTGCGGTTTCAATCGAACACAGAATTAAGTTCTTCAACTTCGGTTGTTGACCACGTACGAGTATTTCGTCACGAGGGTAATTGACATGGTAACGATGTCGCCTCGCTATTTTTTATTTCAAGTTTCGGCTCGTACGAGCACCTGACACGTGCTGCCTTCTGGTGCCAAGACGACAAGATTTAGATTAGGGGTTTGAATAACATCTCTGTAATGTGTGGTGCAGTGGCAACCCGGACCACTGCACTGTGACTGAGGTTGGCGCTAATGACCAAGTTGTCGACGCGCCATTAAGCCTCAATTCCCCCCGCCCCCCCTTCTGGTGCCCTTAATGAAAGCAGATAATATTTTATAACACGTTTTCAGAAAGGCGTCCCTACTTACTAATCTACCCTGCTGGGCCGATGTATAAGGCATGATACGCTCTGGCTACGAGTTCTAATGTTTTTTTCTAAAAATTGGTTCAGTTAATCTAGCGAATGATTGGTTCAGTTATCTACACTATGAAAGTGATATCAGCTTAGGGGGGAAAAAAAACAAGATTTCTGCTTGCGGCCCTTAGTCGCTAGGAAACGAATAGCATTTTGGATTTACTGATGCTGCTCTGTAAAAGTTACTTTGCAGCAATTTAGAATAAGTTAAATTATCATTACTTGAGAAATATCTTTACTCCTAATTTCTTTGACTACACTTTGGCAGACTATGTGGGCAAGCTGTCAAAACTCGCAAGCTGCTTCAACCCACACCCCTATTCCCCACCTCCATTCTTTTCCTCGTCTGAGTGAACCGGTGGGTCAAATTGGTTTAACAAGGTCTTGGCTTTATTGCTTCTGCTCGACATCCCGGCACGCACTTCGCCCGTCATCTTAGCTTAATGCTCCATCAACTCTGTTGTAAATTACGGAAATGACCTGACACTAAAACCTGTGTCCTTATTTGCAGAGGCGAAAAGCGGGGGGAGCTTATTATGATGCCACACGTGACTCTGCTTCTTCTTACGTGTAAGAGACGCCACGCCACTGTGTTGGCTAAGAAGGAGGTGGAAGGAAGATGTGGTGCTTGGGATAAACTTTTACCTAGCCAGTGTGCCTCTCACACGTCACGTAAAAGTCACTGTATGTAAAACTAATAAAAGTAAATTGCTATGCTAGTTGGGGGCTTCTTTGGGCCCAATGGGCTGAAAGTCGTCCTGTTTTATTTGGACAAGGTTCGGAAGGTTTAGGAAAGTCTGGAAAAAAGATAGGGGTTAGAACAGTCTGGGAGTAAAAATAGGTTTAAAAGAGTCTGGAAGTAGATGTAAATAAGTTCAGGATAGTCTGGTAGTCCACTTAGGTTTAAGAGAGTCTGGAAGTAGATATAAATAAGTTCAGGATAGTCTGGTAGTCCACATAGGTTTAAAAGAGTCTGGAAGTGGATATAAATAAGTTCAGGATAGTCTGGTAGTCCACATAGGTTTAAAAGAGTCTGGAAGTAGATATAAATAAGTTCAGGATAGTCTGGTAGTCCACATAGGTTTAAGAGAGTCTGGGAGCGAAAAAAAGGTTTTTAAGAGTCTGGGAGTAAAGATAGGTTAATTAGAGCCAGGGAATAAAGACAGGTTTAGCAGAAACTGGGATTAAAGATAGGTTAAAAGAGTCTGGTTGTAAAAATAGGTTTAGGTATGTCTGGGAGTAAACATAAATTCAAGATAGGTAATGAAGATAGGTTTAAAAAAGTCTGGAAGTAAGAATAGGTTTTTATAAGGGTCTGGGAGTAACAATAGGTTAATTAGAGCTAAGGAGTAAAGACAGGTTTAGAAGAATCTGGGAATAAAGATAAGTTCAGCATAATCTGGTAGTAAAAATAGGTTTAAAAGAGTCTGGGAGCAAAAATAGGTTTTTAAAAGTCAGGGAGTAAAGATAGGTTAATCAGAGTAGAGGAGATTGGTTAAGAAGATTCTGGGACCAATAGGATAACCAGATTCAGGGAGTAAAGATAGGTTTAGAAGAGTCTGGGAGTAAAGATAGGGGGGACTGAGGCTTAATGATGCATTGACAGCTAGGTCATTAGCGCCAACCTCAGTCACAGTGCAGTGGTCCGGGTTACCACTCCATCACACATTACTGAAATATTACACAAACCCCAAATGCCAACCCCCCAGGAAGTGAATGTCCCAGTATGAAATCCCAACTCCCTACCAGTTAACTGCCTCAGTACAAAATGCCAACCCCCAACCAGTTAACGGCCTTGGTATGAAATGCCAACCCCAACTTTGGCCGCCTAAACTTACCTGACAATAACAACAAAATCACACGAAACTGACAATAACAAGAAAACAACGAAAGAAAATTTCCGCAAACTTTTGTTGTGGTGCAAATCGTGTTTTCCGGCTACCCCGCTTCCCTAATGAACATAATTGGCACCACCGGCGCTTTAGCGTGTCTGTGGCTAGCATTTTATGTCTTGTAAATAATTTTTGGAGAAGTAATACACATTTCCTCCGAGTTTTATGATGCGAAATGGTTTATAGAGTAGTGTCGGTTACTATAAAAATGTAGTGATTTGGTGTGATGCCCCTTATCTAGATCATTACCCACAAATCTCTCTAAATTATATGTTTGTAAGTAAAGGAACATAGTAGCACAGGATCAGACAGTAGACGTACTAGAAAGAAAATTACTAGTTGAACAGATCATGGAGGGGGGGGGGAATTGAGGCTTAATGGCGCGTCGACAACTTGGTCATTAGCGCCAACCTCAGTCACAGTGCAGTGGTCCGGGTTGCCACTGCACCACACATTACAGAGATGTTATTCAAACCCCTAATCTAAATCTTGTCATACATCTGTACCTCCTGCAAAAATTGAAAAACACCGGACAGGAGGACAGATCATGGCTAGGTGGTGCCAGGTGGTATACTTGTGATTTCATGATCGCGCCTTGCGTTATGGGAAAATTACTTTGTGCATTTATGACTGCAAAGATGGCGGGTAAACACTGTGGTCGCAGTTTAAATGAGCTCTCCAATGCAGGCAAAATACTGAGGAAATTAGTATCATATCGAATGCGTCAGTGTGCAAAAATCAAGTTTTAATAGGATGACACGCCGCTGAACCTGCAAATCGTGAGAAATTAATGGCAAATTGGTTGAGCTTGGAGGTGAGAACTGTAACCACCGTATAACGAAGTTGATACTGGTTCTACATATTCGCTGGGCTCTGGTATTGGGTTAAAGGATGCACACTCGGGCCTAACTTGTACAAATGAGATGACCATCATGCCCACAAATCCATTGGCGCCGTCTCAAAACCGACAGTGGGGTTTGCCGAATTGGACAAGTCCATTACACTTTCATTATAACGAACAAATTCTGAAGTTTTGCGGGCGTTGCCGGTGACGTCATATGTAGCATATCAAAAACCAAAACTGGTAAAAGGGACCGCCAAGTTACAATGGTTCGGGCCTTCAAAGGAGTGATATCAACACACCAAAGCATTCGCCAAGTTAATCGCAAGTTAATCGCAGTTGTTGCTTTCGGTGGCAATGTCCCAGTTTTCATTGAGCGTCCAAAGTATTATTCGGTGCGATTAATTTTGACGAATGTTTTGGTGTGATGATATCACTCCTTTGAGAGGCCGAACCATTCTCAACCAAGCTGACCAAGCTGTCGACGCGCCATTAAGCCTCCGCCCCCCCCCCAGTCTCGACCCGGTCGCTCTTTATCAGTTTTGTTGTTGTTTTTTTTTGTTTTTTTTTTAAATTTTTTTTTTATTTAGTTAATGTCACTCCTTTGTGAGGCCGAGACATTCTCAACTTGGTGGCCTCTTTACCATTTTTGGTTTTATTTTGACATTTGTTGTTTATCGTGAATTGGACGTAGCCACAATTTCTTTGGCAACGTTGTTTAGATTTCTAGATACGCACGTTGTCATTGTCCGAAGTTTGGCCGTTAATCAGAGACGATGCCGACAATACTAACAATGGTTATAACAATACTTTCGTACTTACGCGCTCTCCCACGCCATTCCCGTTACACCCCCCCCCTTCCCTCCCGGCTGTAAACCAAAAAAGGTATGCAGTTCGCCTCGTACTGCAGCCATTCGTTAAATTTCTTAGCTAGGGACGTGGTTCCTTCAATTTGGTCAGTTGCAAGTCATTACTTTGCCAGATGTCATGTTCACAGGTGTATCTCGTAGGCTTCTGGGTTAATTTCAACGTTCCTAACCGTTCATAGGATCATATTAAAAAACTAAAACTGGTAAGCGGGACCACCAAGTTCCGAGTGGTTCGCCCTTAAAACATTTGCTAAGTTAATCGCACCGCTTAATAGTTCGAAGGTTAAATGAAAACTAGAACATTGTTACTTTTGGTAGCAATGTTCAAGTTTTCATTTAACGTCCAAAGTATTAGTCGGTGCGATTAACTTGGCAAATGTTTTGGTGTGTTGATATCGCTCCTTTGAAGGGCCGAACCATTCGGAACTTAGCGGTCCCTTTTACCAATTTTGATTTTTGATATGATATCACCTATTTTTTTAAAGTGTGTATTAGACTCAACTAGGCCTGCAGATTTGTAATAATGTGCCACGTCAACAGTAGCTTGCGTGGTAATTTTTCTAATATTTTAATTTCATATCACTCCTTTGAGAGGCCGAACCATTCTCAACTTAGTCGCCACTTTATTAGTTTCGGTTTTGTTTTAATATTTAAATAAAAATTGTTATCTAGTTCATATCACTCCTGTGTGAGGCTGAGCCATTTTCAACTTGGTACCTCTTTACCAGTTTTTGGCTTTATTTTGAAATTTTGATTGTTTTTCGTGACTTGGACGTCGACACAATTTCTTTGGCAACGTTGTTTACATATGTGACGACGCACTACTAGCGTGTGTCTAGATACGTACGTCAGTGTACACGTTGTCATTGTCCGAAGTTTGGCCTTCCAATCAGGGACGATGCCGACAATACTAACAAAGGTTATAATAATACTTTCGCACTTACGCGCCATCGCACGCCGTTCCCTTTACACCCCCAGGCTGTAAACCAGAAAAGATATCCAGTTCGTGTCGTACTGCAGCCATTCGTCAAATTTCATAGCTGGAAACCTTCCCGTTATCTCGGTATCGGTGAATAATCACCCTATGGGAATTAACATGTGGATGAGCGGACTCGAAGAAGAAAAACTAGAAACTAGTAACACATTGGCAACGTTACAAGGGTCAAATTTCGCATTGAAAGCCACTTAGCTGACATTCACACACAAATTAATTTTTGTCAGGTGGGTCATTCCTCTCTATTTTACCGCAATTTAAGCTTTTGTGCCGCACTATTATTTTTCCCCAAGTACCTGAAATGTGCCAAACTATGCTTCAGGATATTAGACACTGACGCTATGGCGTCGCGCTACAATGGTTTACAACCTTGACAATTAAATTAATGTGATGTTTGTTGCCTAACTTGGCACAGGAAAAGAACTTTCTAATATTATCCGTTACCTAAGCCGTAATCATTTGCCACGTAGTTTTCCACCGAATTAGAGCCTTCGGCGACGTACGTGAATTGAGAATAATTTTCCTTTGTTCACAATGCTGAAAATGAGACGCTCTATTGCGAGCTGGGTCGTAACCTCACTATAACGTTTTTCCATTATGGTCATAAATCAGTTTAGGCGTTATATTTAAATTTTAACATTTAAAATTCCCTCTTAATGATTTCCAGTAGTTGTGTAAGGCTGGTATAGGAATAGGTAGGCCTGGCGTCACTTGGCTTCATTGCCACGTTTATTGTGCGTAATCATCAGTTTTCGGAGAAGGTGTCGTACTAACAAGACCCTTACTGCTAAATTGACGAGTTTATCTTGTATACGAGCGGCAATTGTGCCAAAAAGGGATTGCGTCAAGTTGTCTTTTCAGAGGGTTGTCTGATGTCGACTACTGTTAATATTTTATTGAGCTGGTCTCAATAGTGCTTCAAAAAACTCAGATCCGGACCTCATTCTTAACTTACGTGTTCATTATTGTTTTCTATTATTGTTAACCATTGGTGGCCTTAGGGTTTCGGGCAGATGACCAGGAGTGATTAGGCTCGTTAAACCCTTTGAACCGTTTAAGCACGGCTCTTTGTAAAACCCAGAATACGCGCCAGTATTCCCCCAATTGTTCCCCTAAGTGTTCCGTTAGTTTCACTTGGATTTTGGCGCGGTGTATGAACGTCCCTCCATATGTCGATTGGAAAGTGTATGTTTATATGTATATATGCACGTGTCAATGCTGCCTATGGACGTTTCCTTTTAGGCAGTGTCAGTATGGCTCAGCGGTATGACCTCGGCCTTTGGTTTCAAAGGTCGATTCCCCGCTCTGGTAGTCTGACATATAAATCCAAAAGGCAACGTAAATAGGTTTGCATCTGTATTTATTTAACTCTTGTTGAGCCATTGGCTTTCCGTGTTTATTCCCCCAATAAATGTCTCCCATAGTTTATTAAGCTATATCTGAGTTGCAAGTTTTTTGACAAGTGGTAGCATGAGCATGCAAATTTAGCGTAAACTAAGATCTTACCGCCTGTGCCAAAACACCTCCGATTGAACCGGGAGGGGGGGGAGAGGGGCGCAATATCACCCCAGCCTGAAGCGTATAGTGAGTGGTGCACAAAATAAGTTAACGATAAGCCATTCGATAATTCTTCGTTTATTGTGGTCAGAGTAGTAGTAAGTTCTACAGGTAGCTGATTATCAAAGGTTAAAAAAAAGTTTATGCTTTGGGAGGGAGGAGGGGGGGGGGGTTCGACTTCCAACCCAACTTCACATATTTAAGCAAACGTCGAATCCAAGCTACCGTACCATTTTTAAATTATTTAAAGTCAGAATAAAAACGAATTCAGTATGATAGCTGGAATCTCTTTCCATCAATCAACCACTGCATATAGCGTTCGCTTTTGACAATCGAGTTTATGTATACGCATTAAATTTTTAAAAGGTTTAAAGAATTATACGTACCTTGAAGGTTGGTAAATTGAACATGAGCAACTGCTTTACATTCATTTCTTTCTCATTTTGGGCATGAACTTATACCGCTGTATGCCTCTGGCCATTTGTAAACTTTTTTTGTGGATGTACCTCAGTGGCCGTGTAACGCAAACCCATGCAGGTACTTGGGCTGGGTTGGAAACGGTATACTTAAGAAGATGAAAATATGAAAATTTAAAACTTTCTTACGTTGCTCTACAGTTGAAACTTATATGAAGAGAAAGAAGAGGGCATGCTAATCGATGAAGACATTTCGCGTTGTCGTTGATGTAGATAACGTGGCGCAAGAAAAGTTGGGTCACTTTAAGAAAATAGAAGGCGACGGATTACAAGTAAATATACTCCCGTCGTAACATCTATACCGACTGCAGCAGTGGATGCCAGTTTGAACCCATCTAGACGTTTGAACTCACGTTTGATCGACTGTGCCCCACGGCCCTATGAAGGTAATATATTTACTTGTCTTCTTATGTGCAGCGTCATTCCTATTCGATAAAATATGGTTTTATTTGCTGAATAAATACAGATGCAAACCGACGACGGAAGTCCTGTTCCGTCCTTTCCTTTCGTTTGCTTTATTTGCTGCTTAAGTTTTGTATATATCAACGTCGTATGAAATTTTTTACACAATCAAAACATTGGATTAAAGTTGTTACACAAACAAAAACGTCAAGTGTGCCGTAAAAAAAGGGGGTTATATGATTGAATTTCCACTTGTTAAAATGAACACGGATACAAACTGATGATTGTTAATTCAAATAATCAAATGTACAATTGAGAAAATTGCATCTGTTTAGGTGCTGTTGTGCTTCACGTTTTAAATATATGATTGGTTAAGCACAACAGCACTTAAACAGATGCAATTTTCTGAATTGTACATTTGATTATTTGAATTAAAAATCATCAGTTTTTATCCGTGTACCTTTTAACAAGTGAAAATTCAATCATATAACCTCCTTTTTTACAGCACACTTGACGTTTTTGTTTGTAATCCGTGGACCTTTTTTTAAGTATGGCGTCGCGAAACAAAGCTTTATGCATGCAGTCGATTGTTGATGGCTACTTTGAAACAATTCAACTCAGCTCTGAAAGCCTGCATCTGCATCTAGAGTTTGCTGAGAGGCATTGTTCTCTAATTACAATGGCTTAAACAATGTTAAACAATCAAAATGATTGTTAAGGATCCCGTAACTCCGGAACGGCTCGACTAATCGAAAAATTGGTCTCTGTGAGGATGAAGCCCAGGGAAACTTATGGCCTAGATCATGTTTCATATTTTAGGTAGGTGCAGTCGTTTTTTTTTGTGAAACCGTGTCACACAAGAACAAGAACAACCACCACAACAACAAGTGAACAGTTTTGAAATTTACGTTTGGCTCCGTACATTTACTCTTGCACGGAAATGCATAAAAGTTGGTATAAATATACCTTCTATACCTATCTACTGTCTGGCCAAGTTTAGTCGAAATATATTGAATAGGAACGGAGAAATTAATAGTTTTATACAATTCGACACACGGGGAAATTTGTTCACCTGAACTTCGCAGACATGTATGCATTTTCATTCCACCAGTAGCAATTAGGTATAACGAACGCTACGTTTGGTGTGTTCAGAGTCAGAACAGAGTTTAAAAAAGCGCGTTTGGTAAAACACACCATCCTTTTGTAACAGTCTCACGAATATTAAACCCATTCTGTACATTTTCTCTTCATTTGGAAAAAAAAAAACCAAATGTTATGAAGTGTTTATTATAAATCCACGCAACTCTCTTTGGTTCTATTAGGACGCATAAAGCCTGTTGAACCAATCTTCTTCATCTTACATTATAAACCAAAGTCTCACAGCAAAAATGAAGCAACCGCAACGACTCCCGGAAGGGGAACAATGAAAACGTGCGAGTGTGTCAATTCTTTGGCATGAAGTTGAAACTGGGACGTTGTGTCCTGAAAAGAAGTTAAAATCGGCACATTTTTGCCTCGACTAACAATTATCCTTCTAACTAAACACCGTGGTAACCTAAAGGGCAAGTATTACATGACGTCATGCACACTTCTTTTTCACACGGTACGCATCGCTTAAGCCACAGCGAAAGACTGGGAGTGGGGGGCGGGGGTGGTAAAGTAAGCTGTTACCTTTAAGCATACGATTACGCATTAACTGAACCTAGAAGAGAACAAACAAACAAGCACGGGAGCCGGGTACGTGTTCAACTACGTATAGCAAAGAGGAGAAAGGGAAGGAAACCAAGAGGAGAGGGAGAGAACGGAATAAAAGGAGGAGGGGAGAGGGGAGGGAGAGGATTAGCGGAAAGGGGGAGTATTACACAAACAAAAATCGACTGTTGCAGTGAACGATCAGGCAGCACCGAGCAAATACTGGGAAATAACCACGGGTCAAACAAATCCCCGGGCGAAGCCGGGTACGATGCTAGTATTCATACAAATGAATAAATTCTTTTAGGAAACGACCATGCAATAACTGGCTGTCATTTTCGTTAAACTTTTGAATGAGGAAGCCATAGCTTGTAGCTTTGCAAATGGACAACACAGTGATTGATTGGTTTATTCTAGGGCCCTGACCCAAAGCCGCACGCCCTGTGACACAGTGATGCATCCTGTAGGCTATATAAAAAGCCTACTGAGCCGAATTTTTGTGAATTTTGTTCCTGTATCTCCTTCATTAATATTTGGTGTGTGTCGGTGCGAATGGTCTCTATGGACAGTTACGGTGGCGCAGATTTGCACCTTAACACAGAATTTTGATTGGTCCTGCCATTCCGGAGTTGTGGGGAATTACTATGCTTTTATTGGGGCCATGGCCCTTGGCCGTACGCCCACTCCAGTGCAATATACAGAGTTACACCAATACTGACATTAATACCATTACCACACAAAGACATACTGTACTTCACCATTAATCAACTCACTTATCGCTGGCTGTCCACTGGCTGTCACTGGCAGTCATTACTTGACTTGAATGTCATTGCTTCCCTGTACATTGGTGGACGTGACTGTTTATTCTCCGATGACACTCTATCATTGGGGGAAAGGCCGAGGGTCATAGGATTCATATTATCATATTGGTAGCCCGTATGAACTGGAGGCGTGGCACATCCTGATTCCAGTTATGTATACCTAAAAGCAATTGCTTTGTCGCTCCACGCCCTATCCGTTGCTGCAGGTTACTCCTAGCTAACTGGAATTTTGTACAATGCAACAGCAAGTAGGCCACTGTGCTGATCTCTCCACACTCACAGACAGCAGTGAGATTCTAACCTAAACGATGTGTGTGCGATGGCAGAAGTGTGTGCCCTGTCCTCAGACGAGACAAGGAGCGAGCCATCCAATAGGGTAGGCCGTTAAGGGCTGGGTTACTGGAGCAATGCCGGCAAATCTCAAAAAGTCTCTGACCACCAGTTGCAGAAGTCCACGCTCCGTTCCAGGCACGCTGTGTCATGGAATGGAGAGCTTGCTTGTATGATGCTACTTAACGCACCAGAGAAACTTCGCATGTAGCGTTAGTTACATCGGTTTTTGTTGCACCGCTGGTGCCTCTATGGCCTCTCACTCATTCTAACACAGGGATTGCAAGTTGCAAGGCATCCCACAGTTTTCAACACAGTGAAAACCATGGCGTCTCTTAAGCGCAGGGTCACTAGAAAATCACGGATTGTGGAAAGGCTAGCCTTAGAGCACGTTTACGCAACCACTCGCTTTTGCATTCTCGCAGCTAGAAGCTAGAAATCACCTCAAATTCCAACATGGCGGCGGTTTTATGTCTGCCGACTCGCAACGAAAACAGCAAATAACGTGAGTTCAGAAGCGTTTGGGAAAATTGTATCGTCATGAAGAATTCTTTATATTATTGGCACGGATTATAAGACTGCAAGTATTTACTCAAACGATGTCGGATTTAGCTTATCCATTTAGCGTAGTTCTAGCTGCGAGAAAGCAAAGGCGAGTCGCTGCGTAAATGCGCCCTTAGAGTCCGTAGCTATTGTGAACCTAGGAAGCTGCATTTCAATCGCAACATCAAGACCCACCGAAATTGCAGCAAGTTCGCACGTGAAGCTAGATGTAACATTACGAAGAGAACGTCTGATTTCTAATTTCAAGTCAGGTACGTAAATACCAATGCCACCAGTCCTATTTTCTGAGTGAAACGAAACGTCACAATAAACGTAACAGGACGCCGGTCCGCTCGGTTCAAAACCGTGAGCACTAGCGACACCACAGCCATGGACATGGTCGACAAACACTTGCTACCTCAACATCTAGAGTGTCTCGTATGTCTGTCAGCAGTGATACAGCTTTCCCAGCCACACCAAAGATTCGACGTTCACCATCACTGAGAAACTGATAGTCTTTCAGTATTTGCGCAACTGGATCACTTTCTCCCGCGGCCAACGTTGCGCAGACACAAAGCAACCAGTAATTCACAGGCCCTGAAATGCACAGGCGGTTCGCCTTCCTGCCCCCATAATGCAGTAACAGGGGTTGAGATGAGACACCCCGTCACAACTCACAAGCAGTCCTTGATGGATACCTGCAGACTGTGAAGATGGCAGCACTCAGTTGCTAGAAATGGCAGGTGATGGTCAACAAGAGTCCGAATATGGACCCTGTATGCCGCCATTAACATCCCTCTGCAAACATTACGATTGTGTACAAGAGTCTTAAGGACGGGCAGTCGACCATTTATTTTCTCCCTGAAGAGTTTGCACATTTTGTGTCCCACGTTAGGCCGCCATCCAACCAAACATCTAGGTACCTTGGCTGCTGGGTTGCATGCACAGTAACACCGGCTGCAGTAATGCTGATTCGGGGGTGGCCTGGACCAGAGCAGAGCGGGAGAATATTACCATCTCCGTTTTTGCAGGAGCCAGGTATAACCACGGTCCGAGAGACTGCTCACTGCTCGTCTCAGCGCACTCTTTGCTAGACTGGCAAGGACGCATAGATCTGAACCCACAAACCACAACCATACATCGTCTACATAGCAGACAATGATAGTGCTCAATCTCATTTCTTCGATAACCTCATTAATGGCTACAGCAAAAAGAACGGGGCAAAGACAACATCCTTGGGGTAAACCACGGTCCGTGGTCGCTTGTTTCGACCAGAACCCATTTACCCTGCTTACAAACCCTCTCTCACCCAGGAGCCAACCCACCCCCCTTAATAAATAATGAACGATCCATAATTAGAGAAAATTGTTAATTTTCTTGAGTTTTGCAGACACATTTTTTTAGGCAGGTAGTAAAAACTGGAAAAAAATGTTATTAGCAACACGTTTTTTGGAGTAATATTTCATGTAAAATGTGTTACACTTCATTCATAAACATAAACGCATCACAAAAGTATTGCTTGGTTAATTACGTGACGTCGTAAATTGTGGGGAATACCTCCACCTTCCCGAAACTGCCACAGTCCACGTATCACCTTACCCGCTCTTGTGGTAATTCGTTTGTGTTACGGACCCTTTACTCATAACGGAGATGAAATGGAAACGGAATTTCCCTTAGGTATAAAAATAAATATACAAATTTCCCTGTAATTAAATTAATCTCATTAGTACACTCCTAAGAAATGGCTGCATTCATTTAACTTTCACAAGTTCTCATTAAAGCAGATGCTAGGCTGTCGCACCTCCATTAGTCTATAGCACCAACATGTCGTGTAATCGCACCCAACTAGATACCGACAATTAGTGCCCAATTGGTGCTCGAAAATTTGAATAAGTGCTCTTTCAATACAAAAAATTATAACCCTGTATAATTCATATATCCATATTCAGTTCGACGCTCGCTCTCCCAATTAACTACACGCAAACAATTATAATTTTCGAGCACTAAATGAGCGCTAATCCTGCACTAAAAATGAGATATGTTTGGAGACGTTCAGTGCGGGCGGTGATGTTGGATCAATTTGGCACCGCCACCTTTGAAAGTGTTGTAATTATTTTAGTGAAAGAACACTAATTCTAATTTTCGAGCACGAACCGAGCACTAAAGAATGGGACATGTTTGCAGCCGTTCAGTGTGGGCGGTGCTGCTGGATCAATTTGGCACCTCCACCATTGAAAATGTTATAATTCTTTTATAGAGAGAGCACTAATTCTAATTTTTTAGCACTAACCGAGCACTAAACATTGAGTCAGGGTTGGAGCCTTTCATACGGGTGGTGCTACAGTATGAACAGCATCAACCCATCAAAAGAGTGATAATCTACGGACTTGAAAGCACTAACTCTAATATTATTTGTCAGCACAAATGAGCACTAAGGCCGCCCGCGTACTGAGCGACTTGGCCCCGCGGCCAGGTTGCTGCAGCCAACGAAAATGATTAGTGCGTGGTTTTACATAAACGGTAAGCATTCTCATTGGCTGCAGCGACCTGGCCGCGCGGCCAAGTCGCTCAGTACGCAGGCGGCTTTAGAGCACTAAAAAAAAGATAGTTTTCGAGTCATTCATATAAGGTGGTGCTGTCAGCATCAATTTGGCACCGCCAAAGTGTTATATTTCTTTTATTAAATG
>JAHWFP010153130.1:5071-21332 GCA_023313725.1 Lithobius niger | reverse complement strand
GACCAGCTTTTCTTCTCTGTTAGTTATTTCAGATATATATATATATATACATATATTCGTGAAATATATATATCTGAAATAGTGACACACATAAATATAAAAAAAATCTGTGTAAATTATGTAAATTAAAAAGGAAAACAAGCCATGCAGCAAAAATCATACACTAGAAAAAAAAAAGGTATAGTAAGCCAACATATTTGCTTACATCTCGTCGGAGTAGCGTGACCCGGATTCGAATTGGCAACCCAATTCGTCTCCAGATCGCCGAATAGCGTACTATATCGCTACGACCAGTAGCGTGCACAGCCTCCCGAAAGGGCAGGGGCAACTTTTTGTTTAAGGGCACATTTTTTTCCCAGGAATTTTTGTTGCCTGTCTTTTTAGCCTTTCGTATCCGTTTTTGCCCTTTTCAGGCTTTTATATAACAATAATAAATAAATATAACTTTGACCTTTAATGGTCAGGATGACGGAAGGGCGTTGGCCACTAAATCCGTTCCTTGTAAAAAAGAGAGAATAATTGTCAGGGATGGTAATTTCGTTTGGGAGACCTAGCAAGTGAATGTTCTTCCAAACGGCGTTTAAACACGCTCACGGAGGGTGCAATGACAACAACTTCGGGAAGGGAGTTCCAAACTCCGACAATACGTGACGCAAAGAAGAATTTCCTACAATCTGTGGGCGAAACGGGTTTGCTAAGTTTAAGTGAGTGGCCCCTTTATTGTCCTTTAAGTTATTGCCCTTTTTGGGCCTTTTTTTTTTAGGCTTATAATGGACATTTTTTCCTAGGGACTTTTTTTTTTTACTATCTTTTTACCTTACTTAGTCTTTTTGGCATGCTCAGCACCTTTTTGGCCATTTTTAGGCCATTGAAATCTTTCTTAGACAATGCGCACCAGCAAATGCTGGCACAAAAAGGGCAGTTTCCGAAAAAGGCAGGGGCACAGCCCCCCTTGCCCCTTCCTGTGTGCGCCGCTGGCTACGACCACTCCTCCACTGGCATAAAGATGACTCATTGAACCCGTTATAAAGTCACAGTAGTGACTAGGGCTCCATTCGACCGAGAATTCTTATTAGAATTCTTGTGAGTCATCTTCATGCCAGTGGAAGAGTGGCCGTAACGATAAAAGCGCTATGTCAGAGATCTGGGGGACGAATTGGGTTGCCAATTCGAATCCGGGTCATGCCACTCCGACGAAACGTAAGTGCATAAAGGTGGCTTACTGTACTACGTTATTTCCAGTGTATGACTTTCGCTGTTTGGCTTGTTTTACTCGTTCCTTTATGGTTATTTTACTCCGTTAAATGCTAACATTCGACTCACGGGAAATTCGTCATGGGACATCTTGTGTCCCACCGAAAATCCGACTACGTGTTTCGTTAAATCAGTGCACGCATTTCGTATTTTTCCCAACATTTGTTTCGGGTGAATGCACGTTTTTAAAGTTTCGCAGGGTGTGCAGGTAATTAATAATGTTCTTTCTGCTTGGTGGTATACAGTGCCGAATTCGTACGTTGTTGTGACAGGGAAATATTTCCCATCAAAATGTTTAGCGTAGCAACGAAACTCCCTAGCGATAAGCAACGTGACTTAACTTGCCCCACCAATGTTTTTTCGTTTTATTTTGAAGGCAAACTTCTCAACAAAAATTTTTTTAAAACTTGATTGCATCCTGGGCTCACGTTCTGCTATCTGTTTCCGACTCTTCTTGAAATAAAAGGCACCAGTCTCTTACTGAGCCAATTCAATTCAACTAAAATTCAGTTTATAATAAAAGCTGGTTATTAAGGTGGGCTGAGCCGCCTGTTTGCTACCACACTTATCTATATGAAGCGCTCTATGTAGGTCTTTGCCCAGAAGGTAAAAATTATTTTGTGGCGTGGTAACATATGCAGAAACAGTACCCCCTGACGGGCTAAATGATTTGCCACAAGTGCATCGAAAACAGTCTCATTAATTTTCAGCAATTTTATTTATGCCTTGATCACAAATTTAAACAGAAAAACACGTAAAATCATCAACACAGTTCTAACGTGGCTTCTGGCTTATCGGTCCTCTATCTTTGAAATGATTTCCAAGATGGCGGACTGATAAGCAAGAAACCAAGTCAGAACTGTATCGATTTTAAGTGTTTTTCTGTTTAAATTTGTGATCAAGACATAAATAAAATTGCCGAAAATTATTGAGACTGCTTTCGATGCACTTGTGGCAAATCATTTAGCCCGTCAGGGGGTACTGTTTCTGCATAGGTCTTTGCCCATCAAGTTCCAATTGTTGGCTCTCCACGGCATATAATTGTTGGCGTCTGAATGTTAATTGTTGCGACTGCGGGCCGAGTGAACGAGCATAAACCGTGGTGTGTTTAGTTGTAGGTTCGTTTTTTAAGTTGTTTTAGGTTAGAAGAGAGTGTATGGCGTTGGGGCCGTTTAGTCTCTCATAATAAACTTGAACTTGAAGCTGGTCGAGGCCCGGTAACCAAACAAATTGAAATTGAAATTTGTTGTTCAAAGCCAGGAAATTATCGGACAGAGCGAAGTAAAAATCTAGCTACTGCTTCTCTTATACCCGACATTAAACAAACGTTTGCTGGTATTGAATACTAAATATTACTGCGACAGAAAGCTTTGAAAATTGTACAGATCGACGGGGGGTGTTTCCGAGTAGACAACAGAAAGTCCTGTTTCAGAGCCGTGCATAAAGGATTTCAATACGAAATAGGTTTCTCCACATCGTTGATTCCAATTTAATCAAGAACCACGCTAGTAGTCCGCCCGCCAAGTTCAATTGTCACACTACATTGTCACGACTCTTTACCTATGTGCCGAAATTTAGATTTGGCAACTTTCCGTAGCTAGTTGTAGACTTGGGTCTTTATACCATATGGGGATTAATATGTGAGCCGTCGAATTGGCTAGTTAAGTAGCCAGTAACACGAACCAATGTTACTGAAGGCATTTCTTCTCTATAAAGAACACATTCCCACACTTTAATGTTGAGGTTATCTTCTTTACTGGATTCTATGCACCCTATTCCAACGATTTGCGAAGATTCTGCGGCGCGAGGAATTCTCCCGAGTCAGCTATACTCTTGTTTCAGTTCAAAGACACAATAAGTTTGTGAGCAGCCTTTTTTCTTTCTTAGGGAGAATGAACCCAAACTGGGATATCGGCACCACGACTATGAAACGGACAATTTAACTGGAGGAATCCTAGAAAAAAAACCAGGACCTTTGACATGGGAGCCGTCTTTTCACATTAAAAAAAAAGGGTTTAAAGGGTTTACCGAGCGTTAACCATTCCTGGTCATCTACCCGAAGCCCTAAGGCCCTATGTCTGCAACAGCCAGATTCCCAGGCGGTCACCCACCCAAGTATCAATCCAGCCCAATGCTGCTTAACTTCGGGGATCTGACGAGAACCGGTGTTTCCAGCACTGCAAGGCCGCAGACGTTTTACAATGTAAACCAACAATGTATCTGACAACAGTTTAGTTCTGATAACAATTAAAGGTCGTCTGCTTGGCGGCGACACACTAGCGTGCGTCTAAATAGGGGTTATTGAACTCAAGAATCAAGAACCACTGGATGTAACGTAACTATGACTGTGGAAATGTAGCTATACATACAACTTCTCTGAAGATGGCGTGGCACATGAAATCGAAATATAAGTTTTTATTATAGTGTTCCTGGTCATTACGATAATCAAAAGCGTGCAAACGCATTATTTTAATTCCAACTTAACCAACCCGAAGCTATACTCTGAAACATTCTATAGTAATATTGCATGTTATGTTCTCCATATCAACTTAAAGCAATTTTTTGATTGGTGCGGGTGAGATCTGTACCAAGCTATTCGCACGTAAATCGTGAAACTGAAAATAGAAAAACAAAATAACATCTCTTCAGAGTTTCCAATACGCTTCCCAAAACAATGAACACCAGAGTTACGCTTCAGGTTACGTCCTCAAAGCCGCTTCGAAACTTTGACAAATTAGTTTTCGAGATTCAAGGCGTTTGAGTGATTTACCGTATGTATTTTCCCAACTAATTTTCCGTAAAAGGGAAATTTCACAGTCACGCTCCTTAACTCCTCTCGCTTATCTTTCCTTGCAGACAATCCAGCCGAGTTTGCCGGGAAAATTATTACCGTACATTATTTCAATAGGGTTCTATAAAATCGTGAACGGTTTTTAAGATAAATGCCCTCTGTTTTTTTTCCTTGGCCTGCTACGAAGTAATGAACATTCTTTCAAAGAACGAATCAGAAGTGAATCTGTTCACTCGCATTCAAGAATAGGCTGCTCACTCACTTACCACAGAAAGTAAACAATTTTTCCTTACAAAACAGATTCAAGGAAAATGCGCTAAAATACGACATTTCCGAATGAAGCATTCCTCCGTTCTCAAGCAACAAACGGTAAAAAGAAGGGGCAAGGAAGCAGAAAATCAACCATTGCACGACCGGAAATTGGTCTGCAGCGGCTTTGTACACCAAAAGTGGACCGAAGGTCAAAAAATAACGAGGAAACTGCATTTTAGTCCGGCCAGCGCTACCACTCTCAGCTTCTTTCGGTAAACTCCCGTTTCTCCAAATCCCGTCTCGCCAAAAAAAAAACAGATTAACAGTTTTGTCCTCAGGGGCCTGTCCCGTTTCGCCAAATCCCATTTCGCCAAAACGAATTTAACAAAATTTTATGTACACGAAATTTAACACCTTATTTCTATGTAATGGGGCTTTAAAAGGCAAACATTTAATAGAGACAAGCAGTGGTAGAATAAATCCAGTTAATTTATTAGCGTTTTGAAAACTGGCAACACAGACGGAAAAACGTGCGTTTGAAATATAATTGTTTACAATACTTGGGCGTCATATACGTCAGTGCCAAGGTTCTCTTTTAGGAATAGTTAGTTATACATGTGATGGTTAACCTTTTCCAAACGGGAATTCCCGTTTTGCAGAATCCCGTTTCTCAGAATCAAAATATTCTTCAATACTTGAACATTGCAGAAGTTACAGAGGCATGCCTAATTGTTAGTAATTTTTAATTAGTTGTGGTTTCTGATTTTATGTGTTTAGCCGCAGCGAGCGCGGTAGCGCGAGCGAGGTACGTAATTTGAAACAAATTATTTTGCAAAATGGGACTCTGCAAAACAGGTGTTTGTCTACAAATGTCTGACCATTATCATGTTATAAATGTTCGCGTTTAAATGTTTTACATGTTTCGTGTGCCTAAAATTTCGTGAACGATATTTGGGGAATCGGGATTTGGCGAAACGGGACTGGCCCCTGAGGCAAAAGCTGTTAATCTGCTTTCTTTTTGGCGAAACAGGACGTAACCCTTCTTTCTAGGGGTATGCCTGTTTGAAAAAGACCAAAAATCAATTTTACCCCTTTTTTTGTTCCAATTTTCCTCTTTTTTGACACCTAAATTTCCCGTTTTATCTCTGATTTATTAAATTAGTATCCCTTAAATTTTGGCCTAACTTTTACAATTAAAAAAATGTCGAAAACGACGTGAATGTTTTCGCAGAATATTAAGTACCTAAAACTAAAACAAAAACAAAAAAATCTATACAACTAAGATCGTAGTTCTTTGTTTTGTTTGTTGGTTTTTTTTGTGTGTGTATGTGTGTGTGAGTCCGCAGTGGGAATCGCGATAAAATCTTCATTCTATTGAAATCTGCTGTAGGAATCTCGATAATATTGATTCTTTTCTTTGTTTGTGTGTGTGTACGCAGTGGGAATCTCGATACTCTTAATTCTTTTTGTTTGTTTGTGTCTCTTTCAAACTAAATTGTCTGTATAAGTAATGACTCGAACTGTCTTATCAACAAATATACACAGTACTGATGACGTCATGTTTTCTCCAGTCGTAATATTTTCATGCCAACGGTATCTAGGGCGCTGTGTCTCGTAACCCTGGATCTAACTAAATTTAACGTGAGCTTGGGATACTGCTAATGGGAAATCACAGTATCTTCATGCAAACGGTAAATCACAACAATGCTGCATAAAACCGGCCTTATAAGGGGAGGGGGGGGGCGCTAATACCTTTAAACGAAGAAAATTTGTAAGTATTCTTGAAATACAGGGTATCCCAAAAGTCTTAGAACACCCTCACAATTTTTTAAGGGGTTGAAAGAAAATAGTGAAACTCTGACAATGTAAGTTTGGTTAAAGGATCATTCTACTTTTTTGTACAACTAGCATTGCGCCCGCCTCCCTTAGGGGCCCCAACTCAGAAATTTTCAATGAAATGGGGGTGAAGGAATACCTTATTGGAAAGGTCTTCATTAGGCGAGTAAATTGCCGCAACGATAGCTTCGATCTATACGATGAGCCGATCCAAAATGGCAACCAGTTACACATTAGGAATTTCCTCCGCTTCCCTATGACTTACTCAGCCTAAAGACGTCGGTAAACAGATGTAGGTGACTGCACAAAATGATTCGTTCAATTTAGTTGGTTCATACCTACACCGTTTTTTGCGGTTTGAAAAAAGCACTAAGCCCCACATTCTGAGTTCATGCATGCAGTCATACCTTGCTTCCCTGCACGACAGTGCGTTGGAAGGTGATGCGTCCCAATCCGTCTCTTCTTTTCGGCGGGGTCTGAACGTGGTGAACCCGCGAGTCTTCCTGAGGAAACCATCATCCTATTGCACCATGCAATTAATTTTATTTCAAGTTTACGTTTGGTTTCAGTGCCAGTGGCACCTGGTCTGCTGTTTTCCTTCACACCATAATGGGTGTGAAGAAACAGCAACA
This sequence comes from Lithobius niger, assembly GCA_023313725.1. Classification (NCBI taxonomy): domain Eukaryota; kingdom Metazoa; phylum Arthropoda; class Chilopoda; order Lithobiomorpha; family Lithobiidae; genus Lithobius; species Lithobius niger. The sequence continues at coordinate 14,567 of JAHWFP010153130.1, read as the reverse complement.
TCATTAAATAAATATACACAAATTGTTGTAGATTATCGAATCCGGGTCATGCCACTCCGACGAAACGGCATGAGGTGCATAAAAGTGGCTTACTGTACAACGTTATTTCTCGTGTGTGATTTTCGCTGTTCGGCTTGTTTTCTTCTTTGTTTTACGGCTTTACCCTTATCCTCTTCCAAACCCGCTATGAATGCTATTGTTTTTTCAAAGCTTCGGGAATTCATTCGAACATTGCCGTCATTTTAATTCACAGAGATGGTCATTGGGTCAGCGGGTCACTGGGTCGCGTTTTTGAGTCACGCAATTTTGATCAATGACCCATTGACCCAATATGATCGGCTGTCTCAATTTTACCCATTGACGCAATTTGACCCACACCAACCTTCTGACTGATCCTGTTCCGTGTTTGTTTTCTACAATACGGATGGAAAACATGCAAACTCCATCCTCCGAAAATTAGAACAAAAGAAAAACAAGCGTTTTTCCTTTTTGTTTTTATACCTCGCTCTGCTTTTTACGCATACCAACCGGTAAGGGGGGGGGGGGGTTGATGCTTAATGGCGCGTCAACAGCTAGGTCATTAGCGCCAACCTCAGTCACAGTGTAGTGGTCCAACCGGTAAGGGCAAGCAGTGGTTGTGTCGTTGGCGTCACGTATTAGGGCGGTTGTAAACGGACCACAAAACGCGTGACAATCACTGCAAAAACGACACCCCCTAGCGCGTCTGAACCGACGGCACCTTTCAGACAACAAACGCGCAATTTGGCCTTTTCGGCGCGCTTCCCGATGATTCCATTCGACAGCATTTGTCGCAAACAAAGCCAGCTGAGGTACTTAGCTTAAGGAGCCAACCGATCACTCAACAGGTTGTGTGGCACTGGAGTCGCAACGTGACGCCGAAAGTGCTGAGTATGGGGCGCTTGCAGGCGATTTGGGGGCGTTCTACCTATAGACGCAGAAGCGCGCCACTGTGTGTGAAAGCTCCCAGTACATTCCCATTGTTTTTACCTGACCTGCCACCGATTGCGATTTTTATGACACAAACGCACCACAAACGCCAAAGGTTGCATCTGCGATTTTGGCGCATTTTGTGGTCTGTCCGCTACCGGCCTTAGACTGACACACGTATAACGCTGGAAGAACGCATAAAAGGGATTCCACTTATGCTGTAAACTAAAGTGAATTCCCAATTGCATATATTATAAATCCGTTTAACAGGGTCGATTGACAAAATTGTGTGGTTTGTGAGGCTTTTTCTTTTTTTTTTTTTAGCTAAAATAGCGCATAAACAGGGAATAACGAAACCGACGGTAGGTCGTCTCTGTACAGGGTGCCCCATAAATATACTGACAAATGCTGAGTGGTTATAGAGGCACGGAAACAAGCAACTTTTTTAATAAGCCCATATGTGAAAATAAACTGTTACTGGTCGTCGCGGCCAAAAAGACACGGCGATGTGCCGCACGCCACGCCTGTTTTTCGTTGGTATTTTTCGATCACGTGGTGATAAAATTAATGAACACGGAGCAAGTATGATCGCCCTGTCGTCGCCTGCATGCCGCCCAGGATCCCTGACTGACTGGCCGCGGCGGTTAAGTGCGCGGTGCTACATATACCGTAAGCAACAACCTGGTCGCGAGGCTTGGTCGCTTAGTGCGCGGGGGCCCTAAAGATATCACAACATAACTTGGTACACATTCAAAGCCTTTTTTTCCCGTCTCGGCTGAAAAAAAGTACTCTCACCTTTCAGTCAATACTGACTGAAACGAAAAAATTATTTATTATTAAATACTGGACATCAGTAACTGTGGCCCTGGAAAATTTATTTAAAATTATAAGCTGAAAAATTATTTCAGAACTATTACCTATTTTGATTTTCTTTGGTTCTTTGTAGCATGTTTATGTTGTTTTTACTGTTATTATTTTTTCTACGATGCACCTTAACTTTGCATTTATTAATAATAATGGGAATAATTGCATTTGCTAATAATAGTAACTTTGCAGTTGCTATTAAAAATAGTTATAAAAATAGTAATTTAACATAGTAATACAAATAGTAATAAAAATGGTAGCAAAAATAGTTAACAAAAATTGTAATTTTACATTTGCTAACGGTGGTAATAATTTTATATTGCTGTTATTGTTATTTTTTTTCTACGGTACACCGAAACTATACATTTGCGGTATAAGTTGACATTTGTTTTTTTTTTGTTACTTTTTATTATGGTACTGGCGAGTATGAGCTCTAGTGGGGTGTGGGCACATACGGAGTTTTGTACCGTTTGCCTTGTTCAATAAACCAATAAACCAACATTCATTCATTCACATCACATGTTAATTTACAGTAATTAAAAGTAGGTCAGTGGGTTAATTTGGTTCAGTGGATCACGTTGGGTTAGTGGGTCAAAATTGGGTCAGTGGGTCAAGAATAAAGGTGGGTCAGTGGGTCGTGAGTCAAGACTATTTTTATTCATCCCACCGACTCCGCGATCGAAAAGCGTCGAGTTTATATACTCCGGAAATCACGTTGTATGACAACGACGAGGCAGTGTGGATTGGTCTGTGGAATGCGTCCAGCACGAAGAGACCACATGGCGCAGTGCCTGGAAGAAACTTACTACCTACCGGCATCCATGATTGTTTGTTTATATGCAAAGCTGGCGCGGTTAACAGAAACTGTCAGCACGCTACTTCATGGGACGGCTTCGTCGAGTTGCAATCTGGGATCATAGGTAAATGGGAAACTACGTACAATACTAGGCAAAATAAAACGCTCGTTTTCTTTGTACGGAGGGTTTCAAATGATTGTTAAAACGTCGTGATGGCCGGCTGGATGGCAACAAAGGAACGATTATTATTATTATTATTACTTTATTACTTGAGTACTACAGACCCCAACGTCATGGACTCACTCTACTTACTTCTAACTTAACCCTAACATCCGGTGCACCACAAACTAAAATACCTGCATAAATAAACAAGGACATACATCAACACGCAAATCTGCTTGTTGCACGGCAGAAGGATAGAACATTACGCAAAACGTGTACGTCTGCAACATGTGGGGGAACACCCAACGCCCGACTGACATCTCGGTTAACATCGAGTAGGGGGAGGCAACGGCAAAGGAACGATGAGTTTTAGTCTAAACAATAAGTGCCGTGACCATTTTCGGTACTGTTACAGCGCTAATTGTATGAAATTCGAAGATATAGAGATAACGTTCCTTGAAAAAACAACAAAATTGAGTGGATGCAATAGTAATTTACACGGCCGATTTTTTCTCAAAAAAAATTCGGTGGACAGTGGACATACAGACAGTGGACAATGCACGTGATAGACCAGGCCGTAGCAATTACAATAAAAAGGAAGCGAAAAAAGTCAACAAAATAACTGAACAAAAAACAGCTTTGCCGGTTAGAAAAAAAGTATTAGAGCTCTTATCTCCAAACTCACAGCTGTGAAGATATATGAATAAAAACGGATTAGAGTTCACTCGAACGCAACGAACTATAATTTGAACTCCAATTCCAGGGAACAAGGATTGTGACATGCCATCCTCCATGCAACAATGCCGACTGTAACAATGCCAAAGGCCCAACAATGAACTTTGCAATTTTGGTTGGTGCAAATGCTTGTCTGCCTCACTATAAGACGAGCATCTTTTGCCCAGTATTGTACCCGGTCGTGCATACAATAGGCCACTTGACGTGATATCTTGGACGTAGCATGATAATTCTTACGTGTTTGTTCTAGTACAACTGCCAAGCGTGTCTGGTGTTTTTGGTGTTTTCCTTGGTACAGCTGTGTACTGTTAGCGTAAGTTAGATATAAGCAGTACAGCAAGGAGCGCTTAGCTTGCAGGCTGTTTGACTCAATCAAATCCAATCCAAACGTGTCGTGCTATTGCATTGTATGATTTGAGCCATTCTATTTGGGTTTTTTCGTGCATTGTTTGTTGACTACAGGCATCTCTGTTCGCTCTGCGCTTCCGTGCCAAACGGCCATAAACATAAACGCGATTCTGGTCTCACCGGGCGTGGATACTACAGCAAGCTCGTGGCCTGGCCGTCTGCTTTCTTGCCTTGACCGCGTGTCGGTACGCGTCAGCATCTGTGTTGTTTTTTTCCTAGATGAACGCGCCCTCAAAGCCCTGGAGTTTTACCCTTTCGGTTCGGCTTTATCGCGCAGCCGCTTGTCAGATTCTCGGGGCATGATCTGTCTCCGGGAATAACGTCAGATCTCATCATTTCCATTATTTAACTCGATATGCCCTGTTGATGTGTTGCCGTCTAGTGCAAACAGAGTGGCGGCGAAATATGAATCATATCTACGGTAAGTTTAGTAAGTATGTTTATTCATCCACCACAGGTTACAAAATAAGCACAAAGGAAAACACTCATTCCGCAAGAGCTAATGCTCGCGTGTGGTTTGAGAGCAGCAGACAAAGAAAAACAATTGACCAAGCACTTTTACACACAGAATCAAAGGTTAGGCCCGCAAAGAACAACAACAAAACACATCGAAATAAAATAAAATAGTGCATCGATAAATATATATATACGCAACAAATTTATGAAAAGGGAGATAAAAGCAGAATACAAAGGGAAGTGAAATATATAAATCAATCTCAAAGAAAACACGAGTAAAGCAAAAACAAACAATTTATAGTCAATATATAATCTAATCTATAATCTATATAATATATATCTTGAAGATTTGAGAAAATTGGACGTACTGTGCTAAATCCAAATTTTCTGCTTCTTCTTTACCGAAAAGATGTGTAAGAAGCCACAGGCAAAAACAAGGCTTCCCCCTTCCCCCTAAAAAACAAAAATACCTGTATCTCCTTTCCCCCCCCCCCCATCCCCCACCTTATAATTTCTAAAACCTTTAAAACAGGACTACATGCGTGAGGTAACGTTCCCCTATGGAGTTAACACTAAGGCCTGGTGCACACATCCTTTTTTTAAACGAGCGTTGACACTGCGTTGTCGCTGCGTTGACGTAGCAATCAATGCACACATACCGTGAAATAACGCCGGTACGCATTCACCCGCCAACCTATTTTGCGTACCTCGTGTGCGAACAAATAAATTTTGAACCAATGAGACGATATTGCTTTTTTTTTTATACCTCGTGTACAAAAAAATATATTTTGAAACCAATGAGACGATATTGGAGACATCCATATACTTATTTAAGACTTACCAGCGAAAGATTTTATACATCGTTTGCTGATTAACGAAAAATGTCGGATAAGTCCTTTAATTACTTCCAAATGAGTGTTCAATCATTTCTGCAGCAACGTTCCATATTTCAGAATAGCCATGAACTTCCCCAATAAGCAATTCCTTGTCAATTTCTTCGCGATTGGCCACCATTTTTGGTAACGCCGTTGGCGATAAATAAACGAATGTGTGCACCGCTCAAGTCAAACAAGGTATACTGAGAAACCGGAGGTGCGTTTGCGTTGACGTTTTGGTGCTGTGGGGAAATACCTGGACACTACCGGAACACAAAATTTGTGCACTACCCCACTGATGTTACGTACACCACACCCCAAGTCCGGCAACGCAGCGTCTTTAAAAAACGGATGTGTGCACCGGGCTGGACTTTGTTAGGCATATTTTTTTGTTGTTGCTAGTTTCCAAGCCATTCTCAAAAAAATTCTACTTGAATTTTTTGCGAATTTTTGCGATTTTTTTTAAACACTTTCAGTAATTTTTCTTTGTTGCTTAAATGAGAGATGGAAATAGAAAGAGACGATGCAGCCACCCAAATACCCAAGCGACAGATGTTAAGTGGAAGAGGTACCACCCTTATGACAGTTGTTTTTTGCCACCTGAGGGAGGAAACAGGGGTACCCAGAGGAAACCCTCGTACAACGGGCGGGAAACAATCGGAGAAAAACCCGTACATATACACTTCCCTTCACCAAGATCGAACCCGGGTCCGTAAGAAGCCAGAGATGTTCAGCTGGAACCAGGACGCCTATCGAATCTGACGCCCCAGTGCTCGCACCTACCCGTGCACCGCGAGACATGAGAACTTTCTTTTAAAGGTCAAAATCATGATTCATAGGAACTTTCGATGTGCACCTAGTAATTAGAATACAAAACTAAGTGTCCGCGGCTTATCTTGAGTTCGTCCAAGAACGAACACAGATAATCGATTGTATGTTTTCGATGGCAGAGTACCTTGTTGATATCCTAGATGGTTACAAAAACAATGGCGGCCGTCGATTAAAGCCGCTCCCTCCAGGAAGAAGTAGCCGCTCATAAAATACCTTCGGGAGTCAAGATACGATGCGCAGACAATAGGCAGTGTGACTGATCATGTCAATGAATTAAAACTCGAAAGTAGTCTACCTGGAACTGTAGCTTGTGAATCAGTTTTACACTCTACAATTCTTATGGCTTTATTGTTTCCGATCTGATACAAATCAGTCCCCGCAACCCTCCACCCTCCTAAAAGAAAAACCGCCCCTCGCCAAATGGGACCCGCTCCAGGCCGAAGCCAAGATGCCAGAAGGCGAATGACAATTTTGCTAGGTAAATGCAATCGGAAATTTCTAGAAACTTTTCATGCCAAAATCCACGAGAGTACGCGACATCACAGGGCCCTTCTCTTCCCGAAAGTGGCTGGGATTGCAGGCTTGAAGCCGGGACCTCTGGCACATAAGAATGTCGAGCAAACCACCATGCCCCACAACATATTCTCTATTTTTCGCTATATTTCGAATTGGAGTGAGGATTGGCAGCTGCCAAAGTCTATTGGTAAATGTGTGGCTTTCCGTATTGGTCACAGACTCACAGTGAGACTTTCCATCGGTATTTTTTAAAGGACCAGGTCCTCCCTGATGTTTTTGTGGCCGATGACCTGGGAGTACATTGTTATGCTCTAACCTTAAGCATAAATGAATTTAATTCATTGTAATTTAATTGTCTCCAAGGCCTTCAGAAGGCTAGCTATTGTTGAACATTGTTTCACTTCTGGAAGTATAACGTAAAAAGTCTGAGCTTTTAAAGTAATCGTGAGACCACCCCTTGAGTATGCTTGCCCGGTATGGTCCTCCTACCTTCTGAAAGACATCGACAAGAGTGAGTCAGTCCAGAGAAAATTCACAAAAAAAAGCTTCCAGGAATGCGAGATCTTCCTTACAATTAAGGATATCTCGAACATGGCCTGCATCCCTTGAGTTGCGCAGGCTTTGTGCCGACCTTCTCTTAACCGACAAAATTGTTAACGCCCTTTTACCAATTGATTTACCGTTTTACGACCCGTGCCCTTGTAGAGTTAGTAGGGGCCATCCAAGAAACTGGCTGTGGCTTCTGTAAATTGGACTGCAGAATGAACCGATTCTAGGTTAGGGTGGTCCATCCATGGAACTCTCTGCCAGGGGAGGCAATACAGGCGTCTTCAGTCGACCGTTTTAAGTTTCAGTTGGTGAAAACTTGCCTCCGAATTTTCTTGAAGAGACCCGAGTTTGTATGTGAATACTGTTTGTTCATTCAAAAATTTTTTTTTTAATTATATGACAAGGACTAGTGTTAGCGGTTTCAACCTTCTAGTACCCTACCACCTTTGTGTGGTTAAACCTTTTATTATTATAAATAAATAAATAAATAAATAACGTGTTGCATAAGCAACTTGAGTGGGAAGGGTCCGTTGCGGTCCACTGACTCCCAGCCAAACTTAATTTTTTTTAAAAGGAATCAGTAAAAAACAAAGTAACGTTGCAGGTCAGGTCAGTTGACGTCACAGAATAAAAAAAAAATACTGAACAGTTAGAAAGTAACTGGAGTCAAATCAACATGTGCTTAATAATAATAAATAAAACACAGTAAGAAGGCAAAAAAAAGTTAACCAGAAAAATATGACCTATTTAATGAAAACATATTAAAAACCTTTTTAAAACATTTAATAACCATATAAATATAGTTAAAAGGCAACAAAGCAGTGAACTGAAATTGAAAAGCGCATTAAAAACCTTTTTAGGTCACATCTGGACAGCCTACTTTTTAAAGTGGGGTAAGTTTGGTGCCGTATTATACGTACTACCGGAATGTCTCTTTAAGAAGATGAAACCTTCGTTCGCTTTTTCGTGCTCGGTCAACAAATACTTAGTGTAACAATGAATGCGCCATTTTAGGGCCATCGATTCACCCACGCCGTCTGCTGAGCGTGACTGAAAGGATTGGCCGGCCTTTCTTGACCTTTTATCGCTGGCGCCAAGATGAACTGCCACCGCCACAGCAAACCATCAATTACGACTCCTTATGTAAAATTCAAAAGTTTAAAAATAGATTGCCACGAAGTTTTTCTCCAAGTTTCTCTCGCCATTCCGCCGTCTCAGCTATCCCCTCCCTGCAGTATTCCTTACAGAGCTAATGCTGGGTGGATGTGTAATCAAGCTTGAAAATCGGCTGCGCGGCTGAAATCGATCCAAAGCCCCCAACACAAAACGAACGCCGAATGACAGTGATCTCGAAACTTTAAACCCATTTTCACCCCCCTCCCTCCAAAAAAGTGCTTTATTTTCTTCGCTTCTTTCTTTCTCTTGTAATGCGAGTTTTTCCTTTCTGAAGAGAAATTTAAAGAGATGTTTGATCAAACAAATACTTGCAGGCAGAATTTCACGATTAATGTTCCCAATCTACGCAATTTCGAAAACACAGTCTCAGAATTAGAGATTCCATTCCACTCTAGATAACAGAACAGAAAAAGAAAAGGAAATGATAAGTTCTTAATTTTGTGCCCAAAACACGTGGTATTGCTCCAAAAAAGATATTCAGTCTAACGCGGGGTGAGAATTTAAATATGATGAGTTGGAGGGTTCGGGAGAGAGTTTAGAGAAGGAATTAGGGGTGATGGGATTTCGCGAGGTCTGTGTGAGCCAAGTTTCGACGCATTAAAAGATCGCAGATTACAGTATAGCTCCATCAGCAGGATCTAAAACAAAATATTTAAACTCGTATTAGCACGGCTGGAAGGCAGTGCTTGTTCAAGTTCGTGAGTACACGTGAATTTACAGAAAACGGATAGGTACCAGCTGGAGCTGAAGGTTTGATGATTTGATTTATTAAGGGGCATTAACCTAAAGATTATTAGTCCCTGGATAGAGGCGAGTAGACGATGAGTTGGACAATTAGGCTGGAGAAATCACAGAAGCAGAGTTGCAGTAGGACGTTTGGTTTGGTTTGGTTTGGTTTATTATGAGCATTAATCTAAAGAGATTATCAGTCCCGGGAAAGAGGAGAGTAGATGAAGAGAGGAACAATTTGGCTGGAGAAATCACAGAAGCAGCACTTGTAGCAGGAGGTTTGGTTTGGTTTGGTTTATTAGAATCATTAATCTAAAAAGATTATCAGTCCCAGGAAAAAGGAGAGTAGACGATGAGATGAACAATTGGCTGGAGATATCACAGACGCAGCACTTGTAGCAGGAGGTTTGGTTTGGTTTGGTTTATTAGGAGCATTAATCTAAAGAGATT
>JAHWFP010153129.1:16329-42782 GCA_023313725.1 Lithobius niger | reverse complement strand
AGGGGGGGGGGATTGAGGCTTAATGGCGCGTCGACAGCTTGGTCATTAGCGCCAACCTCAGTCACAGTGCAGTGGTCACAGTGCAGTTGGTTGGTGTTTCAAACACGGTGCAGAACAAAAAGCAGGGCACTCGCTCACTGCACGAGATTTCGTAATTTGCTGCTATCTACTTCTGTCTAGCCCTTGCTGTCAACGGGTGAAGGAACACATAAATAAATTTCTTTGAATGAAACCAACAAGCCACAAGCCTCCTGAATCATTGAGTGTAAAGTTGGTGCGTCCACGTGCATCACGGAGCAAGCGGTAAAGTTACGCCTAACGACATCACAGGCGCGTTTTTTCCAGCTATCGACCGTTTTGAAACGCAGATTTTGAACCGCTGGATGGGCGCCATCTAATGGCAGTGATATCGTTATCCTTGACTGCTTTCTCCCTGGTCCACGTGAACGCATCAATTTTACATTTAATAACTAAGGAGGCTCGTGGCTTGTTTGTTGTGTAAAAAGAAATTTCTTCGCGCATTCCTTCCCTTATTAAAATCAAGTGCTACATAAAACTAAATAATGGTATACCAAGTGCATGGCTGTTTGCTGTGACATGCATATCGCGTGATTGGGCTAGTCCAATCAGACGGCCAAACAGCCGTTGTTCTCGTTCGTCATTGGCTAACTCATGGTGACGTCACGGCAAACAGCCATTGCGCATGGTTTAGATGCTGCAGCTTGTCATTCGATGAATAGGCGCGTTTAACTTCCAGGTCACGGTTTTTTATATTTTACATCGGTAAAGCGATTCAGTTGATTTGGAGACGAGGGCCTTAACCTATGCTTGGGTCCTATGCTGATACTGTGAGCAAGGACTAATTTAATTTTTCAGTTTTTGGCACACCATGATGAGCTCTCAGCGCAACATAAGCCAATGGTCAGCAATGAATTTAAACTGAAGAATGTAAAGGCTAGACTGGTCATCTCACGGAAAGAGGTAAACGTTGGTAAAATTAATGTAATATTACTACATCTTTGTCTCATGTGTATCCATCCTTCCAGTGTTTGTGTTTTGTGTAGCTATTTCGAGTTGGGCTAAAGTTTATCTCCTCACACACAGCCAAAATTAAATTCATTGTTAACAACAGTTGTTCGTTATGTGCAAAAACTAATATTAGGATGTTTCTTCATTTATAAGTGCCTGTGCGTAATTTTTTCCCTGTTAATGTGAAACAGAAACAAATGTGAACCCCATTAACGATGGTTAACTTTGACGAATTAATTGCCACGTAACTGAGTTCAGTGTTGTTTTCGAATTTCAGGGCAACTACATTGAGTTAAGTAAATAAACAGCACAATAAACCAATTTTTAAAACTAGTGCTGGTGTGTCACCTACCAAAATATGGTGACAACATCAGCATTCGTCTTACCCACATACAACGTATATGAGCACGAAGGCCACTAGACACAGTGTTGGGCTGGTTTCAGGCTTCTGAGGAAAGATAACAATGCGACAGAAAACGTTGAAACTTTGTTCGATCGGAAGATTTTGGTTGCCTGTCAACATACACGTCGCGATTAGTGACACAGTTATAAAGTTTTCTTGTTGAAAGAAAGGTGTGAGTAACGTTGATATTTCCCTGATTACTAGCTAGTTACTAGTGGATTTCACGAAAATATTCTTCATGTGGTGCGGAAAGCTGAAATTTTGTGAACAGATGTAGTGTAACCCTGGGAAGTGCCTTTTGCTGATCCAGAGTTTACCAGTCATTCGCAGTTTAGTAGGCCGAGTTAGTATTTTGCTAAACTACAGAACATCAATTGTGAACAATAAGAATTGAAATTTGTGTACACGCCAAACAGATCATCTGCTCCAGAAAACTACTACGAATAAAACTGAACATTAAAAAGGCCTGGGAACATTATTAATCCGGAAACTACAACGTATGAACCAGACAATCAAGCAAAAGTCAAAACGGGTCAAACTTCTGTGAATGTTAGCAAAAGCGAACAACCTTCCTCAGAAAAAGTAATGAGGAGACTGTCAGTTGTGGTCTTGTGCACAGTAACATCTTTGGCGTTCACCACGGAACATGAAGTACGTAAGTATACGCAGCATGACAACAAAACCACAAAAGAAAAAACGGTTGCTTTCTCATTATTGGAAGGTTTGACGTCAGTCTCCTATATTAGAGCGAAAATTTTGATGCTTTATATCTCTCCCATAGTTTAATGTTTTGAAACCAAATTTGGTATGCAGACCCTCGAGTCACTTCTTAAGTGAATTTATTTGAAAATGGTCCCCTTGAGAACTGCGTTTCATGGACAATAACGCCCGTATTACTGTATTACTGCCAACTGTTCCTCAGTCAGCTGCTTTGAAAACGATCCTAGTAAGGACGGAAAATTCTGGGTATTAATGGATGCCGTGTTTGTGGTGGTAGAAATGCCAATCTCCTTTGCTACTGCTGCTAAAATAAATGCAGTATCTTCACATTTACGGCCTATATAAGCATCGGAAATTTTGGCGCTCCTAAAGTCTCACGCAGGTCCAATTTCACAGCCACGGACTACAAATTGTGCCCCCTTACTTTGAGCTCTACTTCACTACTTGTCTTCTAATAGTTCTTTAAAATAATATTGACGAGCACAAGTACGCCTCCACGGCATAATCTGGATGGATTCAGGATTTTCTTAAAGGGGTGCTAAGGAGAAAGCTTCACCTACATTTTAGCAACAATTTTATCTTTTGCCTTGATGTTAAAGGGCAATTACATCCATTTTGACATGCATGTTTGACTTTTGGATCACTTACACAATAACTAAACACAAGAATTGCGGTAAGAATACGTTACGTACCTCCGATTCAACAATTTAATTACTGCATCATGAAAACACGACACGGAGATCGCCATTGTTTTTCTGGAACGCGCAGAAATTAATGCCGACTGATGTCACTCTTCGATTTCGACACGCAGCCGAATGAGATAGCTGTATTGACTGTGAGAGCTCAAGCGCCTGACGGCCTTAGCTGGCCGGCAGTGTAATGGCCAGCTAAGGCCATCAGACGCGTGAGCTCCTCACAGTCAATACAGCTATCTCATTCGGCTGCGTGTCGAAATCGAAGAGTGACATCTGTCGGCATTAATTTCTGCGCATTCCAGCAAAACAATGGCGATCTCCGTGTCGTGTTTTCATGATGCAGTAATTAAATTGTTGAATCGGAGGTACGTAACGTATTCTTACCGCAATTCTTGTGTTTAGTTATTGTGTAAGTGATCCAAAAGTAAAGCATGCATGTCAAAATGGATGTAATTGCCCTTTAAAAAGGAATTGATCTCCCTTCCTAATGCTTACGAATGAATAACATTTGCAAAGTTTGTCCTCCAAATTTTAATTGCTCTCTTCCCTTTCCTTAATTAAATTATGTCACAATTTTGAAAGTGTTTGTAATAATCAGTTCCCTCACCAATTGAACAAGATTTAAATTCCTATTAGCCCTATTTCGTTCCTATTAACTGTATTCTCTCCTGCAAATGCTTAAAAACTAGCTTCACCCTAGGAATTTATTATGATGCTACGATAACCTTTCTCAGTTTCAGTACCTAGACCACCCAAGAGCACCCTGCCACAAAGAAGGAATACGCTCCCAATGTTTTCTGAAGTGTGTTCAAAGGAAGCTTTCAACCCGAGTAAATTGTAGGTAAGATTAAAACTAAACCCGAGAAGAAATACTATGGGTATATGGATGTTGATTTATGCATATATGTCTGATTCGAATTAGGTTAGGGGTGACATTAGTTTGATCACCCCTAGCGAATCCCACTTATGTCTGCAAAGTCGTCCTTGTAGCGAATTTCGAAAATAACTTTTTTATGTCGACGGTCGCAACTTCCATTTCACCCTTTAACTAGCTAGTTAGCTTTATCTGTGTAAATACTGGGCTTGCCGATTGATCAGCCAGGGAGTGGGAGAAAGTCATTTGTAACAAGAGGATAGGCAAATGCATAGGCTTATCTGCATGCATGTTAAAAAGAATTTAAGCTGGGGATGGGCTAATCCCAAGGCATTGTATCTTTAGAACAGCTTTTAGTGAACAAACGTCGAATTATCGTAATCTTACGTCCAGGTACCCTAGGTGATAAAGAAATAACTTCCAAACGTGGTGAAGAGCAAAAAAGAAAATGTTCAACCAAAATCGGAGTAATGTTACAACTGACGAAAAAGACTGAAAGAGCGGCAGAGTATTAGACTGAAAATATTAAAGGAGGAACAGTAATGTTGAGAAACTTAAAGATACCTTAGTCTGTGCTAGTACTTGACAGTAATGCCACAATCACGGCTTTTCTTCTCCGGTGCTGAGTGCCGAGTCCTTTACTTAGGGTATCTTAGTTGTGATACAGAGGATTGCGTTAAGACTAACAAGGGTTAGAAGATAAGTAAGGCTTAAACTAGGCTTAAATTAGTGTGTGAGTTATGAAGAACCAACGACCTTATCCCAAACAAGGCTTAAGTGAGTTAAGAATAGCCCTAAAGAGGCTCAGCATAAAAAATTATTACCGACCGATGAGAGTGACCAGAATATACCTTGCAGATCTGAGTCGGCTCCCAATCTGATTTTTTTTGAGTGAATTTCTGCATCTATACTCTCTGGTTGCTTAGGAAATAACTAAGACAAGATAATATAATAATAACGGTTGCTTAACAGTAATGACAAACACAAGATAATACATACACGGTTGCTTAGCAATTAACAATAGAAGATAATGCATTGCATAAGGCATTTCTGCACGACCGTTGGCCCAAGAATGATGACAACTTTGATGAAAACACACAAACGTCGAAAGATTCACAACAACTAGATTTCGAATTTTCCCGAATTGGCTCCATCTTCATCGTTAACAGAGGGGTGTGAGGGTTCACCGTTTGTGACGTCATTTTCGTGTAGGAGCTGCAAAAGTTGTGATAAAATGTGATGGAGAGGGGACTTACAAACGTAAAAAAACGTGATTTCTGTAAACCGGGTACCAGCTAAGGATTTAAGCTGGGATCCGGTCAATATCTCTGTGCTGAACCCCCACCAGACGCATTGCAGCCATATACATAAGTTGCAGAATACTACTGGGCCGATAACTATGCGCCGACGATACGCTTGCCATAATTTCGTTTACCGACCGATTTCATAGCAATCGTCCCAGTCTTTGACAATTTTCTAGTTTGTTATAATCCCCTTTGCCGTACTGACCGTTTTTAGTGTGCCAAGCACTACATTACCACTGCATACATTTACCCGCAATCCTGTCTTGCTCACGCTGCCATGCTCTCTAGTGGCTATACATATAACACGAGAAACTGCTACTAATTGTAAACGGGATTATGAGAAACAGGATTATGGCAAATCGACTGAAGCCAACTGTACACCTGAGCTGGCGAAGTGGGCAGCACTAAACATTCTTTCAGCAAAGATGAACCCTTTTTTCATCATGTTTCTCCTCTTCCTTACGACTTAAAAGCTATCTCGAACAGGTCTTGAATCCCTTGAGTTGTACAGGCTTCGGGCAGATCTTCTGTTAACCTGTAAATTGGTTTTTTCCCCAGTTTAGTTGATCTGCTGTTTTTCGACCCGTTCCCTTGTAGGGTAACTAGGGGTCACTCCTCAAAACTGGCTGTAGCTTCTGCGAAGTTGGACGGTAGAATGAATTTCTTCTCGTTCAGGGTGGTCCATCCACTCTGCCGAGGGAGGCAATACAGGCGTCAATACAGCCGACCGTTTTAAGTTTCACTTGGAGAACTTGTCTCCTAATTTTCTTTCAATTGACTTTGTATCTTGTGAATAACGGTGCTTATTCATAATTTTATTAATATAACACGTACTAGTGTTAGCGGTTTCACCATTCTAGTATCTTACCCCCTTTGTGTGATTAAATTTTTTTTTATTATTATTACAATCGTTTTGTAATGGGGTAAGGTGATGGGATAAAGTTCTCAGGTGTGTAGTTAGCTAAATAAATACGGATGTAAACCTATTTACGTTGCCTTTTGGACTTAAATGTCAGACTTCCTGAGTGGGGAATCGAACCCACGACCTTTGAAACCAAAGGCCGGAGTCCTACCACTCAGCCATACTGACATGTCGAGTCCAATTGGCTTTCTGTCCCGTTTGTAGTTAGCTAAAGTCAGCTTTAGAGCGCTTTTAACGAACTTCACTTTAATTTTATTTCTGCATATCAAAACAGATTAATTCCGTGTTCTCATGGTGCTAGTAACGAACATACTTAAACGGTTTATATTTATACTAAAGCCGAGCTGTTGAATGCAAAAGTTAGCGTGGCTCCTACTAAAGAAAGTCGTATAGCTGTTACTGTAAGTGAACTGTCGTTAATTTAATACAAAGCTTCAATCAATGCATAGGCCCATTTTCCTGGTCTGGGAATTGGTTGATCTGAAATGGTCTTGGTCTATGATACTTGTTTTGTCTAGTAAGCTAACAGAACACGGGCTACACCTAGAGCTATAGCCAACTTCTCGGCCACTTTTTTTTTGCCAGTTCTAGATGAAACGGCCATGTTTGCTAATGTTGGCAATAAACTGATTTGTATTAGCACGGCGGCCATATTGTTGAAAGTGTTTTTATCAACTTTGCTTATATGTTGACGCAATAGGGTCATGGGAAAGAAGGGGTATAATTAGCTTTATTTTTGATGAAAGTACAAGTAACTTCTGTTACTTAATTATTGAAACTGTGCACTCCATATACTGTATGCGATGTATGTACGGAAATAAGAAGTTCCTTTCTGCAAAAGATTTTCAAAATTCTCGAGGTAACCAAAGGAGATAACTAGATCACTACTACTACATTTGGCTCCTAATATAAGAAGATAGAACTATCCAAATTGAAGTATGTTTATGGTTTGCCAAAATTCTCCATGAGTTGGAAGGTGCCGTATAGGTTCTGTCCAGGTTCTTTAGTCTCACTTTATCTTTGGAACCGGAGGCCGCCATTGCAACCTGGAAAAGCCGTTTTGCTGGGTAAATTCCAGAAAATAAATTTGTGCAGCCAAAGGTGGAGTGTGTTCCTGGATGGTTGGTTGAAGCCCTAAGTTGTTGTTGTTGTTGTTGTTATTATGCACAGAAGGAGATATATGACACACATTAACTTTCCTGGATGATGCTAAAGGTTAGGTTTCAGATTCGGTTTAACTGTCCCTTTAATCATTGTTGCAACTGACTTTTCCTTTTTTTTTTTAGCCTTCCTTACATGTCAAACTCATCGCTGCCACCCTGCAAGACTTTTTTATCCGCCGGTGCAACTTACTACAAAACAATTCAGGTCTACAAAAGAATCGAGTGGCACGATTGCAATTGCCGGCGGAGCTGCAAGCAAACCTTCTATCACAAGATTCTCTTCATCGATGAACCAGGTTCAGCAAAGTTTGAGCTAACTATTGAGGTAGACAATGACGTTGTTGAGGTCATTTCAGAATCGTACACTTACTCCCTGGTGTCACTGCTTGGTGACATTGGTGGAAATCTTGGCTTGTATTTGGGTGTGTGTGTTTTGTCACTTGTTGAAAATTTCGGTGCCATTTTGGCGCGAAGAAACAAAAAGTTAAAAATCAACCGTGGCACTAAGTGACTAAGTAAAAAAAATATACAAAAAATGGAAACATTAAAAGAGTATGTAGTTTAGCCTGACAATAAATGCAATACGTCATTGACTTGGTGAAGGGAAGCAGTCCAAATCAGATACATGACACTCGAATGAAATGTAAGTGCAGAAAGGTGTCTTAGTGTAGGTGTCTTCTTGTTAAGCTTTTGGCCTTTTTTTTTTTTTTTGTAGTCCGCATTTTTTATCCTGTTTAGTTTTATTGAATAGGATTTGCCGAAATCTAAACATTCGATGCACCTTTAGACAAGATTTTTTTCAGCAATGGGTTCAACAACGTGGGAAAGAGAAAGTCATGAGCCGAATATATTGTTTTTTTTCCTAATGTGTATTGGTCAAATTGTCTTTATTGGTTGGTTGTTATTACCTGTAGAAAAAGGGGTAGCAGTCATTTTGGCAAAGTCTTAGTGATGTGCTTTGTGTGCACCCTCTCTTGGCTGTCACTCCACGGCGTCTCCGGGATGTTGTAGCCTTCTGTGGGCAACGGGGAGCACGGATTTGGTTGCCCTGTAGATTTGGTTACGTTTGTTTGTTAGTGTCTGTGTCTCCTTCTTTCTGATGAAATTATTGCTGTCCTGCTGTTTATCTGCTGTTATAGTTTTGGAGTTTTAAATAGGCTGAAGCAATCCTGTACGAGAGCGCATGGCTTCGGGCCAACGCATTCTGTATAAATAAATAAATAAATTAAGCTGTAATTGTCATGCACATTTTTTGTTACAATTAATTATTATTTCTTCTATTCCGTACAACACGGTACATATGGGGTTTGGGAGAGACAAAAATAAACCATAACAAAATTGTCAAACCAAAAGCAATACCATCAAGGTGTACTTCGGTCCAAGTCGCTGATTGCCTGCAACACTGCGATGCCCTGTACATGGGGGAGGGGGAGGGATTGAGGCTTAATGGCGCGTTGACAGCTTGGTCATTAGCGCCAACCTCAGTCACAGTGCAGTGGTCCGGGTTGCCACTGCACCACACATTACAGAGATATTATTCAAACTCCTAATCTAAATCTTGTCATACATCTGTACCTCCTGCAAAAATTAAAAAACACCGGACAGGAGGACAGACTTATCGCCCAATTGACGCAAGTCTGTCCTCCTGTCCGGCGTCAATTGGGCGATAAGTCTGTCCTCCTGTCCGGTGTTTTTCAATTTTTGCAGGAGGTACATGGTCAGGGCACTTTGCCTGAACAGCCGTAAGTCATGGGGGGTACGGATCTCGCACCATCGTCCCAAATGCATTAACCCCTCTGCAACAACTGCACCAGACCTTGTCCCCAATCATCGGTTCCCCCCTGCAAGCTACAATAAGGGCATTGTTAGAGTTCAGTACATTACTCCACAGCATAGCCCATTGTAAGAGCATGGCAAGTTCTAGAGTGAGGAGGTTCCCGTCTCTGCAAGCTTGATGGTAGTGAGTATATCGAGACAACAGTTGAGCCCGTTTTATGGTTCCATGATATACCGATGACAGTTCGTTCATTGTCACCCTACAAAAAGCTGCAGCAGGCTGCAGCAGGTTGCTAGTGCCATAGCTCTAGTCCTCAGCTGATGCACTTTCACCTCCTCAGGAGAGGAGGCAAAGGTGTGCACCATAGCATTGCTCTTCTTGCACACCTCTGACCGGACTTTTCGCACATGTAAATCATCCGACAGACTCCACTCAGTTCTACACCCAGATATGTTACTGATGTGACCCAATTGAGTTTTGTTCCATTCAGATGTAGAGGTTCAACAATCTCAGAGTCACCCCCAAAAATAACTCCGACCGATTTTAGGATGTTAAATGACAGGCCTTTCGTCTCCGCCCTGTAGCACAGCCTGTCCAGAAGGAACTGACGAGCATGCTTACTGGGTGCCAAGAGTACAATATCATCAGCGTACGCAATAATATTCAGAGCAGTTTTGTTGACCCAACAGCCGGTAGGCAAGCCGCCTAGCTCTTTGACAGCTTCCTCCAAAACAAGGCAGAAAAGAAATGGAGAGAAGGGGCTGCCCTGCCTAACACCACACTTTGCCGCAAAGGAGGGGGACAAGTAGTTACCCCAACGAATAGCCCCAACGATTGCCGATCGTAACAGTCCCGTAAAATGTTAACCAGGTAAGTTGGAACTCTGCGACTCCTTAGGGTTTGCACCAAGGCGTCATGGAAGACCTTGTCGAACGCCTTAGCAACGTCAGCGAAACAAGCATATACTCTTGAGCCAGCTTTGCGATAATGGAGCGCAACCTCTTTCACCGCATAAACGGCCAGCATCGTGGAGTGTTTACGCTTGAACCCAAATTCAGCATCACTTGTGGCAACCGTATTTCTCAGTCTGGTCAGCACGACGAGGTCCTGGAGCTTTGCCAGTGGACTCATTAACGCAATCTCCCGATCGTTTTCACTACACGTAGGGTCAATAGTGGTTTTCTTGAGAATGGCAGAATAATAGTCTTTGTGGCCGCATCGGGGCAATGGGCATAAGTCAAGGAGGCCGAAAGAAGAAGAGCCAAGCGCTGTAGGGCGAGGTGACCTGTGTATCGGAGATGTTCCATGGCGATCCCATCCGGGCCCGGTGCTTTATCACATTTCATTTTCCTGAGGAGATGATTTACTTCAACAGGACAAATTTGAGGTGCAGTGTCAAGATCCAAGTCAGCGGTGGTTTCTTCCTGCCTAGTCATGGCTGCCTGCGGACAGGTGAAAAGGTCCTGAAATTTCCTCCTCCAATGAACACAAATAGCAGCCCCACCACCAGCACCATCCAGTCTATCAGTGGTAGGCCGATTACACTGCGTCGAGCGACGTACCGCATTCCAGAAGGCCGTGCAATTTCCAGTTTCGAGAGACTGTTGTAGTGATGCCGCTCGCAAGTCTCACTGTGAACGATAACCATTAAAGTCTGAGGATTAACGCCCACCTGAAAAATCTGTTTGCAATAATTAAAACTTAAGCAGTTTAAACGTGTTAAATACCAATGGTTGTGCTTAGGGTTGTTAACAATATTTGACATACAAATATGAATTCTGTCGCCACTTTGTAACCAGGAGCGGCTAAACGAGCCCCATTTTGTAATCAGGTAGTTCACACCAGTTTATAAAGAATAAAACATGTGAAACTGTTTATCCATGTCTTGCATATTCACTATGGGGTTGCTTTAGATCAAAGGGTCAGCAGACGAACCAAAATCGGACTTTCCTGCATCCGTGGACATTCTCAACCACAATCACACCATATCAAACGTGGCTCAACCGACTACCAACTTGCAACAACCGGTAGCAACAGGAAAGTCACCTAAACACAATCTACAGTTACCACGTACAGCGGACCCCGAAAACCGCGTTTGGTGAGTGGTCCCTGACTTACACCCAGAGGCGGACTGGCGGGTCAAGAGGCCAGTCAGGAATGTGACAGCCATAGGCCACTTTTTTCAACTTATTAGGGCAGAACCAGGACATAATGAAGAGCATTTGGCTGGGGTGAGGGTATAATTTGTTGGATCAAGCATTGCAGCTATGGGGTCTGGGGGAGCGCTGTGAGCTCTCCAAGCGGGCCCCGAAAGCTGACGGATTTTTAGGTATTCTAAGGGCTTTACTGGCTTCAAACGATATGTATTAGACATTGTTAGGGCGCCACAAAAATAAAAGACAGTAAATAACAGTAGAGGAAAACATTTTTTTAAAAACCCCTTCCCCTACCCTAAATTTATTTTTGGGGGCTTTAGAAGAATACTGGATCCCTGGTGTTCACACGAAGACTCAATACTATTTTTTTTTTTTTAATTATGAAAAGCAGGGGATTTAACCCTAGTGATTAGTTTTGGTTCTCGTTTTGGTTCAGTGTTATGTGCTATCACACTGAAGGCAGCATATTTTGGCGTTTCGAAGGGTGGGGACTTTCCTACATCAGTGATGGATGCAAATAATAAAGAGCGGAACCAGACGAAAGTTGGGGGGGGGGGGGAATGTGGTCTAGTTTTTTTTTCAATTTTTTGGAATAATTTGTCTCTTAGCTACGTTTTTTTCGAACAATTTCGGCAATTTTTGCGATTTAACATGGAGGGGTTTAGTCTCTTCGGCGCCTTCCTTGGATCTGCCCTCGACATTAATTGAATCCCAATTTCCGCATTTTAAAACATGGAAATAGGACCTAAGCCAAGTTAAGGGCACGGACTTGCTAGAAGGAAGAGAAAAATTGAAAATGAAAGCCCTTTAGCGAAAATGGTCATGGTGTCAAGGTGTTAGGCCAGGCTTTAGTATTTGTTAGAATTTGGTCTGTGACTCTTATGGTATTTTTGCTGAGATGCTTTTTTTTCTCATTTTAACTAATTGTGGGAAACACACATGACGATAATCTGTTACCGATCACTCTCAATGAGCTTGCACTGTAACTTGAAAAAGTACGTGTAGAAAAAAATTCAGTGCTTAC
Organism: Lithobius niger; assembly: GCA_023313725.1. Taxonomy (NCBI): domain Eukaryota; kingdom Metazoa; phylum Arthropoda; class Chilopoda; order Lithobiomorpha; family Lithobiidae; genus Lithobius; species Lithobius niger. The sequence goes on along the minus strand of JAHWFP010153129.1, from coordinate 30,715 downwards.
CTTCCTAAGCAGAGATTGTTTAACTGTCATTCTTATAGAGGCTGCAGAAGTCTTAGTTTTGCCACCGAAATCCAGATATTTTTGACCGGGCGCAGAACGGACTTTAACCAAATTCATCCTAACCGAGATTGCGTTCCAAACATCCAACTTCCGTTTTTTAGAACAACTTTTGACGGTTTTCGTCGTTTTAAAACAAATTGAAGATTTCTCATCGGTTCGCTCGTTTCCGTGACAGATGAAACGTTATCTTCACTTCCCATGACCTCCATGGCTAATAGTAACCGAAGGATCTGCGTGTAATGTCCAGTCAGTTAATGCAATCACTCCAGATAGAATGCGTACGTACATTTTGCAACTTAATGTATAGCGGCTTCCTTGCAACACGCAGTCGCAGCTGATCTTTCATTCATTCATTAATCGATGCCGCAAGAAACCGCATCTAGTTAATTTCGGCGTCCTACTTGGAGGTCAAATAGGCTAATTACCAAACCCAATGTTGCTTGCAAATTGAGAAGATTAATTTAGTAAGTACAGCCAAAAGGTGTGAAACTTCGCACGAATAAATAAAGAGTAACCGAGTATTACAAAAAAAGAAATATTTAAAATATACACCGAATTTACTTTTTAACTTATTTATTTCTGCTGATAGGCCACTAGGGCGAGAGGCCAGTCGGGAATCCCCGACCCCCGACCTTGCCAACAGGGCCGGATTTTCTTGCCGCCTGTAGGCCCAACCATGTTGCCGATCTTAAATGCCCCCCAAACTGTTTGGTTGGGGCCCCCCCCCCCCTCAACGTTTCTTAATTTTTTTGTTCAATGGAAAATTGACAATTCAGGATACCTTATATCAAAAATTCTTGCTTATTTGTTACTAAACTAAAGCAAAGTAATTAAATATAACTTATTTCCGCTGCCTTTGGACTTAAATTACGTAAGATTACCCGAACGAAGAATTAAAGTGAGATATGGGCTACTAGTTGTAAGCACCTTGAACAACTCGCTGACATTTGAAAAAAAAAGTGCCGTGTCCATCTCAAAATCACTCTTTGATAGCAACATCTTATTTATAGCACGAGTTCTTGTTTATAGCGACATCTCTTGACAGGATGCAGAATTTTAAAACATTTTTAGACTGAGCTGCGCTTAGCTTAATTCGAACAATGGATGGCATCAGCATTTTGTTAAATTTTCGTGAACGCGAAATGCCGGCAAAACTCGCGTCAGCTGATCTCGAGCACGATTGTTTTTAAGACGTCGTGCCGCCCCTAAAAAAGTGCCGCTATAGGCCCGGGCCTCCTGGGCCTACTTAGAAATCCGGCCCTGCTTGCCAGTCCGCCTCTGATTACACCTGCAGGCGAAATCACAGTTTCACAAAGAGAAAACCCAACACTCTTCTTTCCATTCCCCATTATATCGCGGCCAAAGTTTGAGCTTTACAAATTTTTCACTCGTTACATGTTTTTGTTCCTTTCTCCTTCTCCCGTCCACTCCTCGTGCTACGCTGTTGCGTTGCGTGGGTCCGCAAGCCGACCATTTGCACATTAAAACACTGGTTCGTAGGGTCTCCAGTCCCGAATTCGACTAAGACTTTAAAGCCCGGGCTCAGAGCAAAAGGATTAGGCTCGGGTCGGGCCTGGGCCTTTTCCCCATTGTGCAAACGGCTTTAGGGTGCAGGCAATGACGAATGTGGCAATACTTAAACAATTAAATGTACTATAAATACCAGCAAGGGAAAAGAACAAAGTACAACAAAAATGTTAAACATTGATATAACATTGTCATTTCTCATTATTTTCAAAATTTACAGATTCTCGCACGAAGAACCGCTTCTACGCTTGGGGGAGCGTTCACTAAATTACGTAACAGTTTTTTCTATCAATTTAAGACATCCCCGCCTCCTTGGTAACACAAGTGTATCAATTGGCATGACCTCCCCACCTGAAAATGCGTAACATTTTCGTATCCCCCCCACCAATTGTATAGCTTTTTTTTTTGTGAATTCATTTTTATAAGCTGTAAAAATGACCAGTGATTTTGAAAAAAAAACGTTAAGTCATAATTAGAAGTTAGAAAAATAGTTTAGCTAAAAAAATTTAGCTATTAACTTAGAAAAAAATTAGCAAAAAATAATTTTGGCAAAGTTAGTATGTTACATAACACTTTGTCACCCTCCCCCCCCCCCCCCCCCTCACACCGCATGGTAACACATTTATTCAACTCCCCCTCCTTTCTCCAGACGCTACGTAATTTGTGATCGATCCCTGGGGCACACAATGATGGAAAAGATAACAACACGCAGCGATGAATTTAAAATTTAACTTGGCGTCCATTTCGGGTTTGCCGGGTCTAAAACAAACCAACGAATGCTGGCATTCAGAAATCAGTCCGCTATTTTGTACTGCATTTGGAATTGTTTTCTTGTCATAAATCAACGTCTTCATGCCACGCACGTCATACATCGCGTCACGAGTCACAAGGAGAGGATCTCCATCTGCGTAGTTGCCATGGCCACCAGTTATAGACAACTCGAAAGACACGTACTTCGTTAAAAGCGAGAAGCAATCAGCGATTTTAGAATTAAGCAAGTAAAAGCTAGTCAGTTAGTAAATTCAGACGTCAACGTAAATTCAAATTCAACGTAAATTCAGACTCAACGTAAATTCAGACTCAACGTCAACACTATTAGAAAACAAAAACGAACTCGTTTGATGTTTGATGCCAAGTCAAAACAGCAAAGCAACACAAATAAACGTTCCTGTAAGGTTTCTCATACCGCAGTGTTCTTGTACTATTTAGTCCACGTGAAACCTTACTGCTTTATTCACATGTTTTTACAGTTTTTACTTTAAAACACGATAGGTCTGATTTGTTCATTCTACTTGGCTGAACGACTTGGCTGAAAAATCGTAAAAATCATTATTGTGCTTAGTACAGATCTACAGATTGAGTAATTCAAGGTTCGTGACACTCCTTGAAAATCTGGAGATGTCGTTGAAAATAAAAATGGAATTCCAATACTGAAGTCTTGAATATGAAATCTTGAAAAGTAGTGTATGTTTTAGTATACGATGAATGGAAAGGAGCCAATTTGACTAGAATAATACTGAAAAATGTAGCCCCGAAAGTAGGCGAGTGTGTAGCCTATATTATACACTTTATTATTCTCACAATAATTTAATTTAATTTACGTGTCTAATGGTTGAATACGTGTCTAATGGTTGAATAAGGTTTCACGTGGACTAAACAGTACACGCTGTTTACACTGCGGTATGTGAAAGTTTGCAGGAAAATTCATTTGTTTTACTTTGCAGTTTTGATTTGGGATCAGTTAAACCTTACCTTAAACATCAAACGAATTCCTTTTAGTTTTCCAATTCATAATACTTTGACATAACAAGTAGGTTTTCTGTACTCACTTCGTTCACTCATTCAGTGCAAGTCTTTCTTTTGGAAGTTGGTTTGTGAGCTGCTCTCTATCAACGGCTTTGTCCGTTATTTGTAATCATATCAAAAACCAAACCGGTAAAAGAGACCGCCAAGTTCCGAATGGTTCGGCCCTTCAAAGGAGTGATATCAACACACCAAAACATTCGCCAAGTTAATCGCATCAACTAATAGTTCGAAGGTTAAATGAAAACTAGAACATTGCTACTTTAGTTAATTAAAGCTTTCTATGAGCAATGTTCGAATGCATGAGATGAACATTTTGTTCCAGTTCGTTTCTTCTGTAAGTGGAGGGGGGCGGGGAGGGGATGAAAAGTTCAAAATATTATGGGTTTGGATTTTTAGTTCTTGGACGATCACTGCCGTTTCCTGCCAGCAGGTCCATTGAACGGTTTCAACTATTTCAACTATTACAAATTATATATAAAAATGCTTCCTTAATGTGACTTGTCATTTTGTTGAGGTGGGGCTGGTGGCCAGGTATGGTTGTAGCTCCCTAAATAAAACACTCACTCACTCGCTACTGTGCCAAGAATTAACCGACGTTCCCTCTTTCATTGCTACCGTCTTTAGTTAATTTTAGCAGTTTTTATTGGCGGTCTCCTCATTTTTTAGTTAATTTGATAATTTTCATGGGCTGTCATAATGAATGATGAATTTGCTTTAATTTTCTTTAATTTTATTGCAACCCTGATGACGAAAATTGAAAATTTTCGAAACGTTGTTTGTATATTTTCATGTAGCACTGCTTGGTTTGACTTCATATAATGCACACACCATAGCAAAACAAATTCATCATTCATTATGACAGCCAATGAAAATGATCAAATTAACTAAAAAATGAGGAGACTGCCAATAAAAACTGCTAAAATTAACTAAAGACGGTAGCAATGAGGGAACGTCGGTTAATTCTTGGCACGGTAGTGAGTGAGTGAGGGAACGTCGGTTAATTCTTGGCACGGTAGCGAGTAAGTGAGTGTTTTATTCAGGGAGCTACAACCACACCTGGACACCAGCCCCACCTCAACAAAATTACAAGTCACACCAAGGAAGCATTAAAATAACACTACAGTAACAGATACACACTGCACCAATCATCCTGTCGAGCACATATTGGTTGGTTCACTTCCCAGGAGAGGTGCAAGCTGTCCTGTCCTGTCGGTGCGTCACCTAAAGGCAGTGGCACGGCAGTAATGTGAACGCCCGACAATGTGAACGGATGTGCTCTGCAGCAATCAGTAACAAACGAAATATTGCTTCAATAATACTGGCTATTACAGCCGAGTTAAATAGTTTCAAAGTTGGATGAGTAACAATAACTGTTTGCACGATCATTGTTGCGGGCCTATCGCGCTTGGCAACAAAAGAGAGAGACTGGCAATTCAGCCACATTGAGAATGAGAGTGGCGTTCTTCATTGAAAACGCTGTTTACTTTCCTAAGAAAACAAAACACCAGGGGTTTCAAGTGAGGGGGAGTAGGGGTGGTGGTTATTCAGACCACACAATGGGTAGTATGGGGGGGGTGGAGGGGAAGCAAGGGGGTGCGGGAGGGAATAGGGGCACCAGGGAGGATCTGACCACACAATTGTGGAATTAGGGGGAGCAGGGAAGTTCAGGATGCGTGGGGGCAGGGGCGAGGGGTAGATTTGGATGTCAATAACACTGCAGGTTTCCCCTTTTGTATAATTTTCTCTCTTAGTGGCTTCATGCGCACAGATGGATCAAGGGAAACGTCATGACACGAAGAGAACGTGTCACAGCTTTGCCCGTGACAGGTGGACAGCTAAGTCACACAACAAGACGTTAACTATCGTGTGCAAGTCCCCTACGTTAAAAGAAAAATTGTCTTTCTTGATTAAAAAAAAACTGTCGCCGATCAAAAATGCACGCACCATCTTTCACCACTGGGCGAATAATAAACACGAAAAATCATTAACATATAACGATTTCTGGAAAACAGAGGATGTAGCAATGTTTTAAACATGTATTTCCTGAGCCACTATATTTATTACAACACGCACATAAACAGCATCCTGAGCCCGTCTTCCTGTTACGCAAGCATAATTGCCGATGGATTCTGTAGATAGGTATGCTTGTTAATTAGTTACATGTCAGTAACGAAGACAATCTGCTGGGGCTGTTTGGTAAGACATGACTACTATTTTAGCCATTTTAACAGTAGTTAAAGGTAGTTGGTTTAAAATTGTTGTGTTGCATGGTCGATACAAACAAACATTTTTTGTTGCGTCTACAGTCTTATTTACAGCTAGGGAAGTTTGCAGCACCAGGCAATAATCCAATAATCGACGGTACTGCTAAAGTTTCAACGCAGAGGTATTGCTAGATATTTACGCAATGCTTTGGCTTTGCATTCTTGCAGCTAGAATTTAATCAAGATGTCAAAAGTGACGCTGCAGTGGTAATAACGCATCCTGGATTATCTACCTCGGACATCGTTTGGGTAAATGCTTGTAGTAGTATAATCCTTGACAATAAAATGAAAATCCCTCCTGACGAAACAATGTTATTGACTAAAAGAAGAAACGCAATGAAGCCAGCATTGTGAATATGTGAATAACAAGTGAGCAGCAACTAAAGCTAAAGAATTCATGTGCCGTCATTGAGTCCAGGAATTGAACCCGGGTCTTCGGATTGAGCCTCCAAAGCACTAGACCACTATGCTAACTCGACACTACGTCAATCGTTGCTAACTTGTCATGTATGAATTAACATGAATTAACGTCAGTATACCGGGTGTCCCAAAAGTCAGGGGTCACCCGAATGGTATACCTGGGAGATATACCTTGTGTTCATGCTGATATACCATACCGAGGATTTTTATCTTTGTTCATGCTGTTGGTACCATCAGCACGAACAAAGATAAAAATCCCCGGTATATCAGCATGAACATCCGGTATATCACCCAGGCATATCACACGGGTGACCACTGAATTTGGTACACCCGGTATATACTGGGAGTTGTATCTCAACGGTCCCAACGGTAGCAGGAGAATATTTCCTAACGTATGTGACATACGTCATTTATGGTTGTATGATGTCATGTTAAGGATGTTAGAATTAAGGGACGAGCACCGAAAATAGTTAATTAAAACACAAGCCAAGTCTGGGCACCCATGTGTAGCCTCTGCGCTGACACTAGTTCATTTTAATCACTTTATTTTCGATTTTATTTTGCCTGTTTCTTTGTCTAGGATGGGAAACCATTCAAGTGCATATCTGTTGATTTTTAGCCTTTGCTAAGAAAATTTCTGCTTGACAACAGAAGGAAACTATTCCGAAACGTCGCTTTTTAGTGTATGCTTTTGCACCTTTTGGCTTGTCTTTTTATTAAGGATGCGAGGGACAAATCGGTGGTGTAACCTGAGATGACCTTGAGTCTATTCTTTAAAGTCATCAAACTTCAATCTCTGTACGTATTAACCCTTAAATGCATGAATTATTTTCTGATACTTTTTTTCTAAGGACCGTATGATAGTTGGGTCAGTCGGGGGATTCGAACCAGCATTCGCAGGGTTTGGAGACGAGGACGCTGACCACTAGGCTGTTGCTGCTCGCTTTGCTCGGGGTCCCCGGGGACCCCTCACAAAGCTTACAGCGCGAGTTGGGACTTAGTTTTTTCACGTTTAGTCAGCTGTTGCCTGCAGGCAACTGTATGCAACTTGGGGTTAACAATAGACACATAGTTCGAATTGCAAATATGACTTGTAGACATCGAGGAATGAAAGGCAGTAAATAAACAGAATGGAAATCGATCAAGATGTTAAGCAGATAAGGTAAAATTAAGCAGGCGTTTCAACCCCTGCGCACTTCACTGCATACTACCGTCAGGTCACAAAGATATACATACCAAAGGTAAATATCAAATACATATCAATTGTCCCTGTGCATGGGTCTACGCATAGTTTCACTACTGCAGTGTACCTTTACTGTTAAACTCAGCGCTCTCAACTTGGTTCCCTGTTGTGTCTGTCAGTCAATACGTTCATTTTTTATCCTGATAGCTTCGATTTATCAGTGGTTTTCAGTCGATTTCACTGCTTGTCATTCCTCGATCTCTACATGTTTGCAATTTGAAGTATGTGTCTATTGTTAACTGGCACGAAGATAATAGTTTGATGACTTCGAACTACGGACTCCAGGTCATCTCAGGTTACACCAATGGATTTTCCCTAACATCCTTAACATGACATCATATAACCATATAATTATGACGTACGTCACATACGTTAGCAGATACTCTCCCGCTCTTGTTGGGACCGTTCAGATGAAACACCCTGTATAATAATTTGTTATGCAGACCCCCAGGGGATGCCCGAACTTCAGACCTCCAACCCTGGACAAAACACACACTAGCCTACAACAAGGTTATGGACACGGAAGTTAATTAGCTGTATGCATTAGTATTAAACGAAGGAACACAATGCAGCACAAATCTGAACAGCTAACAACAGCATTGTGCTGCTCACTTGTCAATCATAGCTGTGTTACCATATCAACACATTTTAGCCATACACTTTGCGATCACACCTTTTGGCTGCGAGATGGTCATGCAAAATCTTCGCATGAATGCTCCCTAATGGTTCAAGTATAAAACGTAAAATTAACGACGTTCGGATTCAAGTTCTACCGATGTTACACTGCAAAAATTGTATTGCGTACTTGCATATCGCAGTATTGCATAAGCAGCGCTAATGTGCGTATGGCATAGAGTCTTATAAGATGCACAGGCAAACACTCATCAGTCATAATCCCAGTTCTGTGTTAGTAGGTGTAGAAACTAGAGAGTTTTGCGATCACTAATGCGATCACTGTTCTAACCGTTTCATTATTATTATTATGACTAGCCATATCGTTCGTTTCGCTCACTCCAGTGGCGTCAATCCCTGCTTCACAGCTATATACGTAAACATTTCTCTTGCGCTGATTAATAGGCAAGAGACGGTAGATTGGCAAGTGAGGGTCGGTAGATAATGCGATAGGCCGCGCTTGTTCATTCTTTTCACGGTTGCAGTGAAAAAGGGTGATACTGAACTCAAAAACGTTAAAGCGTAGACATGAGGATGTAATGCTCCATTCCTAAAATCATTGAAACACAGAGGCGTAACTTCAAAATTGGGGCCCGGAGGCGGAAGTGTTGTGGAGGCGTCCTCCCCACCCCTTCAAAAAAAAATACCATCAGTTATTGCTACACTAGGTGAGAACCCAGAGGAAGGGGCCCCTTTCATTAAAAAAAGAAAGGAGTTTTCCCATACAAGGCAAGAGCCCAGGAGAGGTTGCCCCTCCCCCTTCACACAAAAATGTTGTTTTTACGGCGCATGGGGGGGGGGGGTGGCATTCCTCACCCCCTTCATAAAATAAAATGCTTTTTTTTGCCACATAGGTGAGAGCCAGGGAAGGCCCTTGATAAAAAAAAATTGAAATTTTTGCCACATTAGGCAAGAACCCAGTGGATTTCCCCCTCCCCCCAACCTTCATAAAAAATATAAAACAATTAAGTTTTTGTAACACAAGATAACTCTTTTTCACGCAACTCATATTCTACGGTTCCATACAAATTTTAAATTGGGGCCAGTGAGAGAGGGGGGCCCCCAAAGTCGGTGGGCCCGGAAGCGGCTGCCTCCTCTGCCTCATTGTAGTTACGCCACTGTTGAAACAAAAAAAATAAAATGTGGTTTCAACACAAGTTTAAGTGATATGCTGTCCTGATGTTCTGCTCAAGGATCATTTTATATCTTACATCGTTTTTCCTTGTTTCTCGGAATTTATTGGTATAAAGGCAAACCTTTGAGCCGAAATCATGAACCGTGCCTCGCTTAAAATTTTTGTTAGTACCACACCTTACATAGTTTTTTCTTGTTTCACTAATTTTAAGGATTTTCTTTTTGAGATTGAGCGTTGGATCCTGATGTCTACGCGTTAACCTTCTTGAATTATTATGGCTAAAGCAACATGTCTGATGTTAGACGTATAAAATTCCGTTGTACTTTTATGAGTCGACATAAAATGGAATATGTTAAAAGATAATAAATCTACTTTATTTGTAGGCATGAAGAATTACAAGGAAATTATTCAGAACATGACAAAAAGATGCCTGGAAAGACCTTACTGAACTGTTGCATACAACGTGATTGAAAATGTTTTCCACACTCGGAAAAAACATTTAAAACTGCAGTTTCGTAATTATTCTTCTTCAGACAAGGTAACGCGTTAATCTCAGTGAACATATAACCCTGCCCGTGTCTTGGTTATAATATTTACCTTAACTTTTGAAGATTATTTACCTCGGCATTAATTTCCCCGGGGATATTAGGTGGGTATACCTTTTTCTGGGGTTTCCAACTTTCTACTGTGCTACTTCCCCGAGGGTTCGGCACAAACCGTCCCCCGGCTTGAAAATGAAACCCCGGACCGTTATCTCTCCACTATTATAAGCGTAATTTAATTATCTTTCATTTGGCGCTATTTTCTCCTTCGTAGGGGGAAGGGGGGAGGTCTTACTTCCGGCGTAGTAGGCGTAAAACATGTACGCACGCACGTACATCGTGCCTTTTTAAAGAAGTAAATGATTGCTATTACTGAATTAACACAATTCTCTCTTTTATTTCAGCTTAGAAAATGCCACGTATCACAGTAGAACCCGAACCCTTATTTGGGCAAAAACTACTGACCAGTCGATATTCGTTTGAAAATGAGCGTAACGTGCGGTCAGGACTGAAATCTACTGACGTTCTCCAGAAAGTGGGTTCTTTCTTAGGATTGTGTGGAGGCCAATACAAATCGTTGCCTTTGTGGTTTCGCTATCTTCGGACTGTGGCATCCATCTTGTGTATTGGTTTATGCCTGTACCAGATCGGCGAAAGAGTGAGTGTATATCTATCGTATCCTTATGCTACACATGTTGAGATAAAGAGAAAAGTACCGATGACTCTTCCTACACTGACATTTTGTACAGAATTGATGGAATCGAACGAGACTTTAACCGAACGCATGCTGGAAAAATTTGGAAATCCAACCAAGTCGATCTGTAAACTTATAAAAAATGCTGACACTTGGAACATGAGTGGCAGCGAAAACGACGTTCGACGCCTGTGGGAAGTCGAGTACATAAACACTACTATGAGGGAATACGAGATTACTGTGAGTATACCGTACTTAAAATTTGGGTAAAGAGAATAGGCAATTACGTAAGTCCGCCAGAACAGTCTTTGTGACACCTACATAGAGTGCCAATGAAAAATCATTGTAGTGGAACGTTAGTTTCCCGAATAATTAGTTTTCCTAACTTGGCATAAAATATGTGTCCAAGTACTTATAGCTGCTGTTAAACAATTTCAGGAAATATGGATGTGGTGTCCATATGTGAAAATAACTGGTTTGATCACTAAAAAAATCTTAATTTAATTTTATATACTCTGTTCATATCAAACGTACCTATAAAGGATGTCATAATGGTCAATACAGTTAAAGTGGCACTATCAAATTGAAAGTCCGCAGAATTTGGCAACATCTAGTGCTATCTAGTTTGCATCAAGTTAAGGAATGCACAATGCCATTTCTTTTAACGAAACAACAATGACATCCTTATTATTATAGAGTGAGAGTTTGGTTTGTCTGGGAGCAAGCTGTAAAGGTTAACAATATCACTACCGCTAGATGGCGCCAAATTCTGTACATATTAACATGCTTCAGTTAAAATTAAGTATGATGGCGTAATTGTCAAACAGTTTTCATCATACTCAAAGCTATATTCTGTTACTCAATCCTTCTAAAGTTTGCTCCTATTCTATTTTATTAAAGGGACAGTCCTCCAATTGAGATACACATATTACCGTATCATGACTGCTTATATAATAATATTAATATATTATATTACTGCTCGATACTCCATATGAAGTACTGTCAAAAAGCTTTATTCACCTTCAAATGTTTCGCATGAGATGAGACTTCCTTCAATGTTGCTATTAATCATGGCGATCTTGGTCTCGTCTCATCACGCAATATCTAACATTGGTCTCAGTCTCGTCACCCATTTCCTAACAGTGGTGTCAGTCGCGTCTCGCCTCCCAATATCTAACATTGGTCTCAGTCTCGTCACTCAATATCTAACACTGGTCTCAGTCTTATCACCCAATACGTAACCTTGGTCACAAGTCTCGTCTCGTCACCCAATACCTGACATTGGTCCCAGTCTCGTCGAGACTACAATTTATTACCGCTGTTTTGGTGTTAATATCGATTTCACGGGATGCGTCAATGTTGCCAGGTAGTAGGGACCATTTTGTAGCGTAGTTGAGTCAGCAGAAAAATGGACATCACAGGATGTCAAAAAGGAAATGGGAAGTCGTTAGTGATGACGAAAATGAACAGCTAGAATAGTAATGAGAAGGTGATACCAACTTAGGAGTATCATTTTGAGAAAGCATACACGAACATAATGCTGAGTGAATAAATAATAAAAAAAAAATAATAGTAATTATAATAATTTATTGCAGGAAACACGCTCGAAGTTCTACAAAACCTTTGAGAGCAGCAGTAGAAATGCATGCAACATACAATGCAATAAATAATAATACATGCAGAGTTACTACATCAATATTTCGTTATCAATAACATCACCATCATCTTCACTAATCATTTCAATACCATCAATATAAAATATGTATTTACAGTATTAAAATAATGATATCCTTTAACTTTGGAAAATAATAGTTTTCATAAATTAATAATATACAATATTTTTTTACAATATACAATAAGTACACAAAAAAGAAAACGGGCTTTTGTTTTTGCTATGTACTACCTGCTTCTATACTAAGATTTTTTTAAACTTCCTTTTAGCTTCCATTTAAATTTGATAGTACAATAATTCTTTCGGTAATATGAATAATAATAATAATAATTTATTGCAAACAAATTGCTCGAAGTTTATAAAAAACTTGTGTGAGCATACAGTAAAAGGACACAAAATAAATAACACACATAGTACCCAAATACACATAAAATACACAAATAATTCATTCCATTTCAACATTTTAAGTTCTAAAAAAGAATCACATTTCAAAATATTTCATTTAACAAAAATTGCTTTAATTTCATTTTCAATTCATTTTTATTACTAAATGCCAATAATTCGTTGGGAATTCTGTTAAAAATGTTCGGTATGTAATAACTTCGTCTTCTTGTGCCATATTTGTTATACCACTTTGGAATAATATATCTTTTCTCATCATTGTAATGTTTATATGTGTTATCAAAGTAATTCGTTGTTATAATTTTCTGATCCCTAAGTTTGTATACTTTTAAAATTTTATTTTCCAGGTATAACTTTGACGTTTTTTTATCATTATTTCCAAAGAGTACTTTCACGATTTTATTTTGTACTTTCTGTAATCTTTCTACCATGTGATTAGTGGTAAAACCATAAATTTCAATACCATATCGCAGGTGACTTTCTACCCACGCATCATAGAGAATTTTTTTGTTTTTTTTTTATCTAGGACATTATTTATTTGAAACAGTTTAGAGAGAACACCTCGAAGTTTATTCATTAATTCTGTGATATGTTTTTTAAAATTCCAATGCATGTCAATAGTCAAGCCCAAATATTTTGCATTTTGTTTTATTTCTAATTTTTTACAGTTTTGTTTACAGTTGGCACTTAATTTCATTCCTGAGTTCATAAAAGTACAATTTTGTTCATGCACAATTATGCTTAAATTATCGTTTATTTTCATTTTGGGTACAGTTATATTCATAAAAAATGTTTTATCTTGACTAATGTACATTTCATTATCAATTAGCCAACAATTAAGTAGGTCAAAATCAAATTGCAGATTGTTTATCATTTCTGTTCTAACATAGTTTATTGAAATTAAGAACATATCATCTGCAAAAAGGTAAAGTATGGTGTTGTCAATTATTTCATGAATATCGTTTGTGTAAATTAAAAACAAAAGTGGCCCCAAAACCGAACCTTGTGGCACACCATACTGTATTTCAGAAAACTCACTAAATTTTTCATCAATTTTAACAGTTGCTTTCCTATTTTTAGATAACTCTTAATTATTTCAAACATTTTTCCACGAATACCATTTTTTTCACATTTTTTAAGCAAAATTTGCATATCAAAAGAATCAAAGGCCTTTTGCAAATCTATTTGTATTGCGCCAATATATTTTCCCTCATCTAATGCCTTTGTTATAGTATCATTTAGTTCGATTAAAAGGTCTGACGTTCCCTTTTTTTGTGTATAACCAAATTGTGATTTTGTTAAAAGTGCATTTTTTTCACAAAAATTTTTAATTCTTTCTGCAAAAAAATTTTCAATTATCTTATCAATTACTGAAAGTATAGATATAGGTCTATAATTATTATATGCTGTTTTTTGTCCTTTTTTATATAATGGTCTTAAAATCTGAATTTTTAAATCATCGGGCTAGCATTCACTATCGATTATCCTGTTAATAAGAATACTTATTACAGTAGCCATATTTTCTTTACATTCCTTTCTATGACAAGTTTTAATACCATCAAAACCTGTCGAAAATGTATTTTTTAAATCCATTATAATATTTACAATTTCCCTTTCTGTTGCTTCTCTAATAAAAATAGATTTGTTAATTTCATTTCTGATCTTTGAAGTATTTTTATATGTTTTTTGAAAAAAATTCCCTGAAATTATGTTTCTTACTCTCTTTTTATATGTTTCTTTCAAGTTAGGAATTTGCCTCGAAAAATTCTGATTGAATTCTTCACATGTGTCTTCAATATTATTTTTTTGAACGTCTCTTTTATTACTTCATCAATATTCTCTCTTTTTTTTTATTTTGTCCAGTTAATTCTTTGATTACTTCCCAAACTGATTTATTTTTTACCTGATTTTCTTCCAGGATTTTTTTGTAATAAGCATGTTTATCCTTT